>CAXIUB010000204.1:0-108971 GCA_964034835.1 Muscina levida | reverse complement strand
GCATTTTTGCATATGTACTAAAATAATGCAGTTTTAAAATTCTTACTTACTTACTTACTTACTTAAGTGGCCAATTTACGAAACGTAGTTCATAAATTTGAAGCCTGAAGTAATAAAGAATTCCACACGCTTCGGTCTTCTGCGTGTGTTCTCCAGTTAGTCCTACCAGATGATGGCACATCGCCTACCACTTGGTCCTTCCAACGGAGTTGGGTCTCCGTGCTCTGCGCCGTCCTTCAGGATCGCCTTCAAACACCTTTCTCGCTGGAGCATTTAAATCCATCCTGGCAACATGTCCCAGCCATCGAAGTCGTTGGATTCTGACTCTTTTAGCTACGTCGATGTCGTGGTAAAGCTCATACAGCTCATGGTTCATCCGATGTCGAAACTCGCCTTCGACACAGATAGGTCCATATATTTTTCGGAGTACTTTTCTCTCGAATACTCCCAGGTTTTGTATGTCCGTTGTAGTAAGCACCCATGATTCGGCAGCATACAACAGAACAGGTAAGATAAGCACCTGGTATAGCTGTTTCTTAGTATTCCGAGAGAAGGTGGTGTTACTAAAGTGCTGCCGAAGTCCGTAGAAACATCTATTGGCTAGCACTATTCTCCGTTTAATTTCTTGGCTGACATTATTTTTCTTGTTGACGGAAGATCCAAGGTAGGTAAATTCGTGACTACCTCAAAACAATAATTGTTAACGTTCACGGTGCGTCCCCATCGAGAGGACTCTTTGTTCGTCGAAATCATTATTTTTGTTTTGTCCTCGTTGACCGCTAAACCCATTTTTGCTGACTCCTTTTCTAGTGATGAGAAAACTGCAGTAACATCCCGCAGATTTCGGCCAATGATGTCTATATCATCGGCCTAGGCTAGTGGCATGTGGCTTTTGTGGAATATGGTGCCAGACATGTTGACACCAGCCTTTCTCATCACCTTCTCCATAACTATATTAAATAGTGTACAGGACAGGCTATCGCCCTGCCTGAGACCTCTTTCCGTGTTGAATGGTTCAGACTGATCCTTACCAATCTTAACCGAGGATTTGGTGTTGTCTAAGGTACATTTGCAAAGTCGAATCAGCTTTGCAGGAATACCAAACTCAGACATGGCCTCATAAAGCCTATTCCTTATCCGCAGCTTTGTAGTCGACAAAGAGGTGGTAGGTGTCGATCTGCTTTTCATGGGTTTTTTTTCAGGATTTGTCGTAAGGTGAATATTTGATCCATCGTAGATTTGCCAGGTCTAAAGCCGCACTGATATGGTCCAATTAGTTTTTCTACAATTGGCTTTAGACGTTCACACAATATGCTTGAAAGAACCTTGTACGCAATTGGTAATAGACTAATTCCACGAATTTTCGGGCTTCCCCTCTGCTTCGGAGCAACTCTGTGCACTCATCCTGCCTCTTCTTCAGCTCCTTCTTTTTCCGTCTAAAAAGACGAGTTGCCTCTCGTCTCTTCTCCCTGTGCCGTTCACTAACAGCTCGCGTTGCCATTGGCTGCAGTTTTGCCCTGTATGCAGCAACCGTCTCTCTCGTGGCATTGCGACATTCATCATCGTACCAGGCATTCTTGAGACGGCTTTGAGTACCCAAGTAAGCTCCTCGCAATCCGTTCTATGGAGTCGGCTGTATGTTGCCACTGCGAGGTTATATCATCAGGGGTTTGAGCATTCCGCAGCAGTTGAGTTAGGTTGTTAGAGTAGCGTCCGTTTTGACTTTTATGGTGGATATATGTTCACACAAACCTTGAGACTAGGTGTCGCAGTCTCTTGCCAGCCACAAATCCACATTCAAACTCGTGCTTGTCCGCATGGCCACTATATTAGATGGCGCACATCTTAATGCGCGGGCACCCGTGTCAGCCTTGTATTCTCCGAGGACTTCCGCCAGTTGGATGGAGGCACCTGGTCTATACAGTGTTCTAACATTCCAGGTGCATATCCTTAAATCATGGTCCCTAATTCGTTTGCGGTGGTCGTCAACATTGTGGGGGGTCCAATTAATTTTTTCTTCCTTTTTTTCATTCCAATGGTTCAAACGTCGGTGGCGGGTTGCAAGAAAATAATTTAAGGAAGTCTGACTATTGAACGCATACTAAAGTTATGTTAAATTTAAATCATTTCAACTACAAATTTACTTGTTTTACTTGTTTTGAGTTAATTTTGCAAACTAAACTAACAACTAAGTTTAGTTCGTTAAGGCAACGTCTCTGACGAGTCTGAACCTGATGACAAAACGAAACAATGTTTGCAAAAAAAAGTTGTTACTAAATACAGTCCAACTAGTTCGTACGCTATAATCAAACGTTGCTTCAAATATATAATAATTTAGTTCATTTATGTGTTATAATAAAATTTTGTTACGAATTCAATGTAATAATAAATTTGTGTTCTCAATTCAATGCTGCCAAAAATGCTCTTAGCTAATTTCTTCAACAATTTCACAGGATGTTTTCACTTTTTCTATGAACGTCCTTTAAAAGCAATATCTCTGTGTTTGTCTATTTATTATGTATTTTATTCAAACCCATGGCATTTCTGGAATTTCATGGGTATTGTATTTCAAGATTACAAAGAAATATGAGAGTGTAAGGGAGATCTACTTTCTACCTTAGAAATGACAAATGTAATTGTACAACAGGCAATAAACATCTCATAAATTATTATAACTTGGTAGGGCAACTGGTTTAATACCAAATGACAAGTGTTTTCCAAGCGACGTGAGATTGTAATAAAATCTTTGTTACGAATATGATATATGCCTAATTTTGTCTCGCTTGTTAGGTTCCATTATAAATGTCATCATAAATGTAATAAGCACATAATATAGACGACTGATATAAGTTACATACTGGAGAACTTATTGGAATATATATGTATTATTAAGGAAAACTCTATTGGAAATAACATTTGAAAGCACTTTGTTGTCTTGGCTACATGTGAATATTTTAGTAATCACACTTACCGATGTTAATATTAAATGAAAGATATGAACATTTTAAATATTGTAGGCGAGTTAATGTCACGTATTCATAACCTCGCTGAAAATCAGGTTATGGTTTAATTATCTAGCATTTGCTAAGGAAAAGCATTCTTTTTCTTAAACTTTACTTTAAAGAGCTTCTTCTTCTTTTTGGCAGTAAAAAACTGTACCATCAGCTGTCGCATGAAGAAAAGAATTCCAACCGCTTCGGTTTTTTGTCTTACGTAGTAAGTTCGTCCTCCTACTAAGTTTATCTAAGGTTAATCCGACAAAGTTTTGTTCGCTTCCTCTTGCGCTACCCATTGAGTTTATTGCCGAAGAATTTTCGAGGTGTAGCAATTGCATCTACCAGTACAACATGTCCCAACCAGAGCATTATGTCTACTTCAACGCTTTTGACTACGTCGATGTCGTTATATTGCTTATGGTTCATATGACGGCAGCTCTCGCCGTTAATGATATGCGAGGTATTTTTCTCTCGAAGACTATGGAATAGATTCATCCTCATGGATCAGACAGGTAGGATCACTGTCTGGTAGAATAAATCTTTGTTCAGGGAGAGGGATTTGTTATTAAATGGCTTGCTTAGCGCATATAGCAGATGTTTGCGATGTATACTCGTCGCTTGATTTCCAGGCTAACATTATTATTTTTTTAATGGATTAGCCAAGTTAGACTAAATCACCTACCACTTAAAAGTTATAGTTGTCAACGTTCATGCAGCGTCCTAAAGGAGTATATTATTTGTTAGTAAAAAAACACATAACTTTGTTTTGTGGCCATTTATCATCGGAACCACTTTAGCTGACTGCTTCTCAATACTTAAAAAGGCCGCAGTAACATATCAGGTCCTCGGCTGCGGTGGATTACTATAACATGTGCTGCATACACGAGCATCATGTGAGTTTTAATAAAGATGGTCCCTATCATGTTGATTGGTCAACTTCATTACGATGATAAAGATAACGCATGACAGACTATCTCCTTGACCTAAACCTCGCTTGGTAGAAAATGGCTCAGTGAGATTTTGGCCTATTTTTACTAAAGACTTCATTTGAGTCAGTGTCATGCCTCAAAGTCGTATCAGCTTCGAGGCGACACCAAACTCAACTCATCGGACTGCCTAATGTACCTTTGTAATCGATAAACAGATGATAGGTTTCGATTTGAGTTTTCTCAAAGATTTGTAGTAGTGTGAATATCTGATCGGTCGTGAATTTACCAGGTCTACAGCCACACTGATAAGGTTCGTTAGGATGAAATTTAGTCTTACACATAACACAGTAGACAGGACCTTGTAAGCGATCTGTAACATGCTGATCCCGCGATAGATGGTACAAACACTTGGATCCCCTTTCTAAAGAATAGGGCGTAGAACACTCAGATACGAATCATCGGGCATGAATTCCATGTGCCAAATCGTGTTTATGAGCTGGTGCATGCAAGTTGCCAGCTCATCGCCGCCGGCTTTTAAAAGCTCTGGCGGCAATCCATCGGCTCCCTCAGCTTTGTTATTATATTGCCGTGCTGATCTCTTTATGGCTCGGTGGTGGACAATCAACTCCGTCGTCGATGATTGGTGTGATTTCGTCACTTATGCTGCCTTCGGCAACGAGCAGAGAATAAAAGTGTTCCCTCTATATTTGCAGTACACTCTGAGTGTCCGTGACAAGATTTCCGTCTCTGTTCTTCCAGTTGGGACCCTTTTTCCAAAATTTTTGTCTTTGTCTTTACCTTTGGTAGAACTTCAGACTTCACCACTTTCCCTGTAATGTTCGATATCATGTCTCTCTCTTTACTTTCATAGACGATTTTTCCACCTGAACAGGCGTTTCATCTCCCTCATCTTTAAATTTTAACGCTCCGTAACATCACACGTTGCCATTGGCTGCAGTTTTTCCCTGTATGCAACAGCCTTTTCCTCAGATATAGCGTGACATTCTTAATCATACCAAGGACTTGTCTGAGCATGATTAGGCATAACCCAATACGTTCGTTGCGGCGGTGGTCATATAATTCGCAATATGCTGTCACTGAGTGTGTTTAATATCAGAATAAGGGGTTTTTTTTAGAGAATTGGTTGGAGTAGGCATTGGCTATATCGGTGGTATGTAGTATTGTGATGTCTGGCTTCCTAGTAGTGCGTTATTAGCATTACTTGATCGCTTGCGTACCTTGGCTGCAATTAGGTGGTGATCCGAGTAAATATTTGCACCTCGCAATACATGCACGTTCATAACGCTTGAAACATGCTTTCCATCGATTACCACCTGATCAATCTGGTTTCCTGTCTTTTGATCGGGAATTTGGACGTTGCCTTTTGGATACCTTTACGGGGGAATCTGGTTCCAATTACTACCATGTTTCCTGCCGATGCGATGGAGGTGTTGTTGTGTAGACTGAATGTACCATTTGATGGACCACGAACATCGTCGCTTCCCATTTGTGCATTAAAATCTCCCAGGACGATTTTAATGTCGTGACTTGGGCTACGGTTGTACGTTTCCTTTAGGCGCTCGTTAAATGCCTGAGCACAAATCAGCATAATGTAGAAATATTTCACCTTGATGCGTGTTGTAGCTATTCGATCACTTACAGAATCAAACCTCGAGACATTATGTCTGAGTCTGTGGCCAATTACAAATTCACATCTAAGTTCGTACTTTTCCGCATGACAGGTGGAATAGATGTGGCAATTTAACATCGCTTCCCTACATCCCTGCCCTGTTCATCTCATCTCCTGGATGGCGGTGATGTCATCCTTGTATGTTCTGATGTTATTCGCCAATCGGATATTGGCTCGATGGAGAGTCCGAATGTTCCAGGTGCATATTTGTAATTTGTAATTTGTAATTTGTAATTTGTAATTTGTAATTTGTAATTTGTAATTTGTAATTTGTAATTTGTAATTTGTAATTTGTAATTTGTAATTTGTAATTTGTAATTTGTAATTTGTAATTTGTAATTTGTAATTTGTAATTTGTAATTTGTAATTTGTAATTTGTAATTTGTAATTTGTAATTTGTAATTTGTAATTTGTAATTTGTAATTTGTAATTTGTAATTTGTAATTTGTAATTTGTAATTTGTAATTTGTAATTTGTAATTTGTAATTTGTAATTTGTAATTTGTAATTTGTAATTTGTAATTTGTAATTTGTAATTTGTAATTTGTAATTTGTAATTTGTAATTTGTAATTTGTAATTTGTAATTTGTAATTTGTAATTTGTAATTTGTAATTTGTAATTTGTAATTTGTAATTTGTAATTTGTAATTTGTAATTTGTAATTTGTAATTTGTAATTTGTAATTTGTAATTTGTAATTTGTAATTTGTAATTTGTAATTTGTAATTTGTAATTTGTAATTTGTAATTTGTAATTTGTAATTTGTAATTTGTAATTTGTAATTTGTAATTTGTAATTTGTAATTTGTAATTTGTAATTTGTAATTTGTAATTCGTAATTTGTAACTTGTAATTTGTAATTTGTAATTTGTAATTTGTAATTTGTAATTTGTAATTTGTAATTTGTAATTTGTAATTTGTAATTTGTAATTTGTAATTTGTAATTTGTAATTTGTAATTTGTAATTTGTAATTTGTAATTTGTAATTTGTAATTTGTAATTTGTAATTTGTAATTTGTAATTTGTAATTTGTAATTTGTAATTTGTAATTTGTAATTTGTAATTTGTAATTTGTAATTTGTAATTTGTAATTTGTAATTTGTAATTTGTAATTTGTAATTTGTAATTTGTAATTTGTAATTTGTAATTTGTAATTTGTAATTTGTAATTTGTAATTTGTAATTTGTAATTTGTAATTTGTAATTTGTAATTTGTAATTTGTAATTTGTAATTTGTAATTTGTAATTTGTAATTTGTAATTTGTAATTTGTAATTTGTAATTTGTAATTTGTAATTTGTAATTTGTAATTTGTAATTTGTAATTTGTAATTTGTAATTTGTAATTTGTAATTTGTAATTTGTAATTTGTAATTTGTAATTTGTAATTTGTAATTTGTAATTTGTAATTTGTAATTTGTAATTTGTAATTTGTAATTTGTAATTTGTAATTTGTAATTTGTAATTTGTAATTTGTAATTTGTAATTTGTAATTTGTAATTTGTAATTTGTAATTTGTAATTTGTAATTTGTAATTTGTAATTTGTAATTTGTAATTTGTAATTTGTAATTTGTAATTTGTAATTTGTAATTTGTAATTTGTAATTTGTAATTTGTAATTTGTAATTTGTAATTTGTAATTTGTAATTTGTAATTTGTAATTTGTAATTTGTAATTTGTAATTTGTAATTTGTAATTTGTAATTTGTAATTTGTAATTTGTAATTTGTAATTTGTAATTTGTAATTTGTAATTTGTAATTTGTAATTTGTAATTTGTAATTTGTAATTTGTAATTTGTAATTTGTAATTTGTAATTTGTAATTTGTAATTTGTAATTTGTAATTTGTAATTTGTAATTTGTAATTTGTAATTTGTAATTTGTAATTTGTAATTTGTAATTTGTAATTTGTAATTTGTAATTTGTAATTTGTAATTTGTAATTTGTAATTTGTAATTTGTAATTTGTAATTTGTAATTTGTAATTTGTAATTTGTAATTTGTAATTTGTAATTTGTAATTTGTAATTTGTAATTTGTAATTTGTAATTTGTAATTTGTAATTTGTAATTTGTAATTTGTAATTTGTAATTTGTAATTTGTAATTTGTAATTTGTAATTTGTAATTTGTAATTTGTAATTTGTAATTTGTAATTTGTAATTTGTAATTTGTAATTTGTAATTTGTAATTTGTAATTTGTAATTTGTAATTTGTAATTTGTAATTTGTAATTTGTAATTTGTAATTTATTAGTCTTTCTACACACAAGACCTAAGTCTCATATTACAGTATAGGAATTGCATTTGTAGACACAGTTGTAATCAGTTTTTAAGATAAGTAGTATTATAAATAAGTTAGTAAAAAAACAGATAACATATAAACATTAACATATAACATATAAAAAAGCATAAGTGTTTGCAAATATGGTATTATCGTTTACACAGTAGGACAAATTTGAAGTGTTTACAAAATAATTTTTAACAAGTTTTAATTTGCATTTGGCAAGAGTTAAATAAACAAATATGAAATCGCAAATTTAAATAAGTGCCACAAAAAATAATAATAATAACAAAAAATAATTTAAAAGGTTAAATAATTTAATTAAATTAAGTGTAGTGAAAAAATTTGTGAATTAATTATTTAAAAAAAATGTAATATTTTGGAAGCAAAGTAGGTTATTCAATAGCTAATAATTAAGGGAACAACTAAAATAATAAAAAGATAAAATAAAATATAATATATTTTAGAATATTTAGAATATTTAAAAACAATCAGTTTTTAGGCTGTTACAATAAGTTTTTGGACAATCAGTTTATATCAGTTTATATCAAATCTGTTTTTAGAAAATTTAAGTAATCAACTTTCGGACAATATTTCCATAATGCTTTTCCTGAACAATTTTGCGTCTCTTATCATTTGCGTGCTATGTGGAAGCGAATTCCAAAGACGGGCAGCATTTAAGTAAAATTGCCATTCGGACATTAAACAGTGGTGGAGAATTGAGAATCTTAGATGTATATAAAGGTGTTCTGGGACGCGTGTATATATGATCTTATGCAAAAATATTAACACTTTTAATTTTAATAGGCTGTCAAAAGTTACTTCAAATAACTGTTTCACATAACCGGATATATGGTCATATCTTCTTAGGCCAAAAACATAGCGTATGATACTATTATACACAGTATTCAATTTTCTTTTACTTTTTGCATCGCAGCTAGAAAAAAGCTCACATCCGTACAGTAATATTGGCACTAAATATGTTTTGGCAAGAAGTTTTCTTATATTCAAAGGCGTGCAATGTTGCGTTTGCCATAATGTTCTAATCATAGCAAAGGTCCGACCACAACTAAAATGTATATGATCACTCCAACTAAGTGTATCATTGAATATAACACCGAGGTTTTTTGCTGATTTTACATTTTCAATAGTTTGCCCATTTATCACTAAATTTGGTTATTCAGTCGTTATAAAATTGCGTTTCCTTATCAATATGAATTTCGATTTGGATGGATTTATGGAGAGGGCATTGTTCGTGGCCCACAAATATATGTTATGTAAATCTTCATTTATATTAGTAACACATTGGCCAATGGAATCTTTATTGCAACTTACATATAACTGGACATCATCTGCATACATTCTGATATTGCAATGTCTACATACAGCAGGGATATCATTTGTGTACATTGAAAACAAAAGAGGTCCTAAGATTGAGCCCTGAGGAACGCACAGAGGGGCAGAATCGCAAAAAATGGAGATTAATTAAACTACTTGTCCGATTTTAAAAATTCTTTCACTATTAGAATGCTACGTTATCACTGAGTGACATAAGCTACACGTCTTTTGGAAAAGTGGGCGGTGCCACTCCCCCTTATTAAAAAAATCGCTCTAGCGGCCATAATAATAGACCGATTGTCATGAAACTTTCCCAATGTTGTACTGTTGGCCTGCTAATAGTCCATGGCTATACTTGGTTATGATTGGATAAAGGGGCGTGGCACCGCCCATATAACCTGAAACTTAGAATGGATATATCTCATGAACTATGAGAGGTATGAAGGTGAGATTTGGTATATATGTTGATCGTACAGTATGAATTACATCCAAGGTGGAATAGAGAGTACCACGCCCCCTTTTAAAAAATGTCTCTGGCTCACCGGAATTTTTTTTTGGGAAAAAGTAATATAATTTTTATATAGTTCAATTATTTTTCATATAATTTAATACAATTACGGGACTCAAAGCAGATATTAAAATTGTTCGATCGTGTACGGATGTGTCTGGTGAGTATTTTGTTCAAAAATATGAATAGCTTCTTCCTTCATGTCTACAAAAAAGGAAAAAAATTATACATAAGTTTTCATATATATGTATATATTTATTATAGGACATGTGTTTCTGACCTGCTATTTTAAAAAATATGCCCAAAGTCATCATACTCCAATGCATCGCCCTCGATATAATCATCGTCATCATCTGTATCATGATTTTTGCCTTCTGGTGCCACGTTCGTTAAAACTGAAGGCGAAACTAATAGATCTAGTACAGATTTTGGCAGTTGGTGAACTTTTTTTTTGGCAATTTCGTTTTGCCAGATATGAGTGGATCTGAACTTAGTAGGAACCTATTTAAAATGTCTCAATTGCAATCCTCCCGACTACATTTACGAGAAAAACGTTCTCTGTAGTTTTTAAAATCTTTGTTTTGGGCTTCCTGGGCTTCCTCAGACAGTTCACCGATCGGTAATAGCGCGTGTGAAATGATTTCTGGGCCATGTATTAAAAACTTATGCAAAGTTGGTGGCATGTTATACCACTGATACTTCTTAACAAAAAGTCGAGCTGTATTCTCAGCAAATACTCTAAATCAAATACTCTAAATACTATTGTCATTGTAACACAAAAACAACAATCATAACAACGAAAACGAAGACAAAGTAAACAAAAGACAAGAACTGATGTTCTTTGCTGGAGTGACTATTTTCACAATAAATTTAATAAAAAAAATTCGCGCAAAAACGCGCAACATGTTATTACTGAATATGAAAGCTTAGGAACTGATGCTTCTTAAAATAATAATATCCTAACGCCATCTAACGCCATTCATATTTAAAAATCCACAAATATTTTGAAAATAGCCAAAATTTAGACACATTTTAAAAAAAATTTTAAAAATATTTCTACACAACTTTTGCTAAAACAATTATTTTTAGAACAACGCTAAAATACCTGAGGTTGAAATTTCCATAGTAAAAGTATTACTTTTGGCTTGCGAAAAACTTTATATTAAGCGTTGAAATATACCGAATTTTAATTAACACTATTGTGCGCGAATAGCTCAAAAATTTCTTAACTTTAATACAATGCAGCTTGACAAGTAAACAACGTATGTCATTGAAATTTTCAGTGGTGATGTAGAATTTTATATACTTTAATCGGATACTAAGTATTTTTCAAAAAATCAAATTTTAATTTTTCAATTAATCTCCATTTTTTGCGATTCTGCCCCTCTGTGGAACGCCTCTTCTTACCGGTAAAAGGTTAGATTTCTTACCATTTATTTCAACATACTGATATCTATCCCCAAGATAGTTCGAAATTAAACGGGAAGCTGTGTTTGAAAATTGGAATTGAGTTTTTAATTTTCTATCTATAATAGAATGCTCGACGGTGTCAAACGCTTTCGAGTGGTCCAGGAGAACCAAAAATTCTAATTTTCCCTTGTCCACGTCCATCCTTATACATTCTGCGACATCAATGAGGGCTGTTAAGCAACTATTCTTTTTTCGAAATCCTGATTGTTTATCAGTAAGTAAATTATTGTCGCAAAGGTGTCGTTGTATCTGGTTGTGTATAAGTCTCTCAAAAACTTTTGATAAAAATGGCAAAATCGCTATTGGTCTATATTCACTGTTAGATTTAGGAATGGGAATAATTTTAGCATGCTTCCATTTCACGGGATAACAGCTAGTGCAAATAATTTTATTAAAAATGTGTGTTATAATAGGCAAAAGACTAGGCAACAGTATTTTCAAAAATTTAGGATGGAGATCATCTACACCGACTGCATTTGATTTAATGGCAGTGAAACTTGCTAATACCTCACTTTCGTTTACTCCAACAAAAGAAAAACGGTTAGAACTTGATTCGAAAACTTGATTGATGTGTCGATTTTCATCTCTGACCACTACTGGTACATTTAGAAACAGATTATTGATCTCATTGGGATCAATATCGAATGGTATGCGAGAGTTCACTTTTCCTATTCCGATATCGCGAATTGTTTGCCAGGTTTTTTTTGGATCCCAGAGCATTGGCAAATTTGGAAGAGTAGTAATCAGATTTTGCTCTTTTGATAGTTGTGTGCGCCCATTTCCTGGCCATACAGTATTCTTCGTGCAGTATTCTTCGTGCATATCCTTAAATCATAGTCCGTATTACCTTTGGGGAGTCGTCAACATTAGGGGAGTTTCACAGCCAGTAGAGGACGTAAAATCGGGTAACTAGACTAACCATCACTGTTTGTCGGTCACTATATGCAGCTATTAATGATACAAATATCACGAACAACCAGGTGTCACCATGTAGAATGTTGTCTGACGGCTTGAGATTCAAGATTCACTTTACATCTACAATGACAGATTCTCTTTACAGTTTAAGCCCCTTCAACCAGCTGGAGACATACCCTAATGTAAAAACGGCAAACAAAGTATAGGTGTGGGGGATGATGCATTTTTCTGCCACTTAACCACTAAGCTACTGACACCGATATACGACAATCTAATAATGTTACTAAAATGGTAAGAGCATTTCTAAGATCTTCATTAATAGCACACAAATGTAATTATACCCAAATATTTCATTTTGGTGTTTGTACGAATTTCAATGTTAACGAGCATATTATAATTGGAAATAGTATAATTCAATTTCATGCTCCTAAAACTTCCAGCTAATACTGAGAAATATTTCCTTATGTTCGGCAGTACTTCCGTTCTCTTAACAAGGATATTTTTTGTCATGAAATTCAATAATCGCATTGTTTCTTAACAAACAGAAACCAAATTGGATTATTCTCACTTTATATTACCATCATCATGAAGCATATTTTCCATGGAATTTTATTAGCTACGTCTATTTTTTGAAGGGGTGTACCTATATCTTTTAAATGCGTCAGTATTAACATCCATGTATAATAATAATATTAACAGCTTCCTGTTGCTCTATTGTATTTCGCTGAAAATTAAATTTCTAAAGTTTATGAGGCAGATTTAATTGAGGTACGAGTATGTGTTTCTTATGTATACGAGTATACGTAAGTGTATTAAAGAATTATGTTATAAGAGGTATAAGTGAATGAAAGCAATATGTTGCGTTGTTGTTGAGTATATTCTAGAATTGTGTATTCCTGGAACGGATATGCTGTTTGAAAGGATGTTTATGATATTTTGTAAAACAAATAAATATTCATATATGGCTATGATACCAAGCTATATTTTAACGGTATAAACAGAAGCGTGGGATTTGGCAATAAAATGTTATTCATTCGCATTGTGTGGAAAAGAGAAAATGTTGATGAAATTGTGGTTATAAGCGAAAATCTTGTTATCGCAAAGTTTCCAGTGAATAATATATTTGAATTTACACATTTAGTTAGAGTAATTTTTTAGATGAATGTAATTATCTGAAATTTAATCGAATATACAAACTATAATGACTTATTCATTGTTAATATTACTTACTTACTTAAGTGGCCAATTACAATTTACGAAACGTAGTTCATAAATTTGAGGCCTGAAGTAATAAAGAATTCCACACGCTTCGGTCTTCTGCGTGTGTTCTCCAGTTAGTCCTACCAGATGATGGCACATCGCCTACCACTTGGTCCTTCCAACGGAGTTTGGGTCTCCCTGCTCTGCGCCGTCCTTCAGGTTCGCCTTCAAACACCTTTCTCGCTGGAGCATTTACATCCATCCTGGCAACATGTCCTAGCCATCGAAGTCGTTGGATTCTGACTTTTTTAGCTACGTCGATGTCGTGGTAAAGCTCATACAGCTCATGGTTCATCCGATGGCGAAGCTGGCCTTCGACACAGATAGGTCCATATATTTTTCGGAGTACTTTTCTCTCGAATACTTCCAGGTTTTGTATGTCCGTTGTAGTAAGCACCCATGATTCGGCAGCATACAACAGAACAGGTAAGATAAGCACCTGGTATAGCTGTTTCTTAGTATTCCGAGAGAAGGTGGTGTTACTAAAGTGCTGCCGAAGTCCGTAGAAACATCTATTGGCTAGCACTATTCTCCGTTTAATTTCTTGGCTGACATTATTTTTCTTGTTGACGGAAGATCCGAGGTAGGTAAATTCGTCGACTACCTCAAAACAATAATTGTCAACGTTCACGGTGCGTCCCCATCGAGAGGACTCTTTGTTCGTCGAAATCATTATTTTTTTTTGTCCTCGTTGACCGCTAAACCCATTTTTGCTGACTCCTTTTCTAGTGATGAGAAAACTGCAGTAACATCCCGCAGATTTCGGCCAATGATGTCTATATCATCGGCATAGGCTAGTGGAATGTGGCTCTTGTGGAATATGGTGCCAGACATGTTTACACCAGCCTTTCTCATCACCTTCTCCATAACTATATTAAATAGTGTACAGGACAGGCTATCGCCCTGCCTGAGACCTCTTTCCGTGTTGAATGGTTCAGACTGATCCTTACCAATCTTAACCGAGGATTTGGTGTTGTCTAAGGTACATTTGCAAAGTAGAATCAGCTTTGCAGGAATACCAAACTCAGACATGGCCTCATAAAGCCTATTCCTTATCGGAGAGTCGAAGGCAGCTTTGTAGTCGACAAAGAGGTGGTAGGTGTCGATCTGCTTTTCATGGGTTTTTTCCAGGATTTAAGGTGAATATTTGATCCGTCGTAGATTTGCCAGGTCTAAAGCGATCTCTCCATATCTTCAGAACGTTATTCGGGTCCGTCACTAGCTGACCATCGCTGTCCTTGCAGGAGGGCAACCCTGTTCCACGCATTCTCGCTTTCACTCTCTTGTAGAATTTTCGGGCTTCCCCTCTACTTCGGAGCAACTCAATGCACTCATCCTGCCTCTTCTTCAGCTCCTTCTTTTTTCTTCTAAAAAGACGAGTTGCCTGTCGTCTCTTCTCTCTGTGCCGTTCACGAACAGCTCGCGTTGCCATTGGCTGCAGTTTCGCCCTGCATGCAGCAACCGTCTCTCTCGTGACAGTGCGACATTCATCATCGTACCAGGCATCTTCTTGAGACGGCTTTGAGTACCCAAGTACGCTTATCGCAGCCCGTTCTAAGGAGTCGGCTATATTTTGCTACTGCGAGGTTATATTGTCAGGGGTTGGAGCATTCCGCAGCAGTTGAGTTAGGTGGTTGGAGTAAGCGTTTGCTACCTCTGTGGTCCGCAGTTTACCGATGTCTAGCTTTCGTTGTGCCTGGTTACGTACGTTTTTCGCCATGCTTAGCCTTGTGCGTACCTTAACTGCGGTAAGAAAGTGATCAGAGTCAATGTTCGCACCCCTGATCACTCGTAACTCCAGTACACTCGATGCGTGCCTTCCATCGACTACAACGTGATCTATCTGATTTCTCGTCAATTGAGATTCCTCTGGAGATAATCATGTTGCCTTATGAATATTTTTATGGTCAAATCTAGTGCTGCTAACTACCATATTTCTTGCCGCAGAGAAATCAATCAGTCTGATGCCATTGTTCGACGTTTCGGTGTGCAGACTGAATTTTCCGATGGTAGGCTCAAATGCGGTTTCCCTGCCTATTTTAGCATTAAAATCGCCTAGTACAATTTTAATGTCATGGCTCGGGCTACGGTCATATACATTTTCTAGGCTCTCGTAGAAGTCGTCTTTGTCCTCATCGCTTTTCTCTTCTGTCGGAGCATGGGCACATATAAGTGTTATGTGGAAAAACTTAGTTTTGACTCTTATTGTGGCTATACGTTCACACACCGGGTTGAACCTTGAGACTAGGTGTCGCAGTCTCTTGCCAACCACAAATCCACATCCAAACTCGTACTTGTCCGCATGGTCACTATAGTAGATGTCACACGTCTTCATGCGCGAGCACCAGTGTCCCGTCCACCGGATTTCCTGTAAAGCGGTTATGCCTTGTATTCTTCGAGGACTTCCGCCAGTTGGATAGAGGCACCTGGTCCTTAATTCGTTTGCGGTGGTCGTCAACATTTTGGGGGGTCCATTTTATTCTTTTCTTACTTCTTTTCATTGCAATGATTTTTATACGTCGGTGGCGGGTTGCAAGCCCAGCGCACCACGTCGCAATTTTCTCCTCCTGCCAGGATTTTATTGCAGCCGCCCATTCTGGGTCAGACGCTGACCAGGGTACCGCTCACTCTGAGCAGACGTGCCTGGGTTTTAGGTTTCGCCCCTCACAGTTAGTCGTGCTCTGGCGGGTGTCAGAGGCACGCTTCCAGGCGTCACCACGTGGAGGTACTCCGTCCGCAGTAGTACTACGAATACGGAGCTCTGTGAGTAGACTTGAAGTGCAATTGGCAAGGATCACTCTGGGTTTGCCAAGTTAAACCGATCAGAAGCTTTACCTTGCATCACACTCCCGACGCCCATTGTTAATATTAACTTATCTTTATTATATGTTCCACCAGCACAAACAACGATATTCGATTTTTTTTAAAAATGTATATTTTTGTTTCTGGGACACAAAAGCCGAGTGGTAAATAAAGCCACAGAAAGTGTGTGGTAAATTGCCCTGTTTTCTCAAGTTTTGTCTGTTATATCATAAAGATAGGACCTCCATTTCATATGGAATGTAAAAATACAAAAGTCTTGTCTTCGATGTGCTAAAATCTAAGTTTCAAGAGAATCCACAATTTCATTATAAATCAATCGATCTCATATTGGTCAAAAAGTTGATATTGGATATATGATTACCAAGCCCATCTCAAATATGCCCGAATAACTAAAAGTATGCGCACTATTTAAGCACGAAAAACATTAAAAAATGCTTTTAAAACTGAAAAAATTTACCATAAATGAAGATATTTAATTTTTCATAAAAATTCATCACAAATTGTTGAAATTTAAATAATGGTATTTTATACATTACATTTATAAGCTCCAGACTATTGATTAATTACTCTAATTTAAAAAAATTACCTGAGGTTCTAACAGTTCTGTATATTCAATGGCGTACTTAATCTTTTAATATAATATATCGTTTATATATGTTTTTTTGATAACACTATGACACAAAATCAAACTTTTTGAAAAACACCCGAACGATTGTACAATAATTGGTAGAGATATTGATAATATACACATATTCTATTTGAGCATATAGATTTTAACTTGATTAACCTTAAAAAGTTGAAATATATAATTGCCTATAATAATCTACTTCGGAATCCAATTTCAAAATTTTTAATAATTTTTTTAAAAATACCCCAACTTCTACATCAAATATCTCGATGTCTATAAGAGATATGGTAAAAGCAAACACATACTATTCTAGGTCTTCACTTCAGCTATAGAACGGCTTATTACTACTAAGTCTATATTCAAAAGAAAAATACTCAGCAGCAATAAAATGATTTAAGAACAAATTCGAACTTTAACCTCATTGCGGCACACCCTAATGCCTAACTATCGTATTTTTAGCTAAAACAAATGTAAGGTGAAGCTAGGTAGAACATCACAGTTAATACATATTTTTAACGAAATTCGAAAAAATGCCATATAAGAAACATTCTTATGCATTTTGCGCACAATTAAAGGGATGGAGTATTCCGATCATGTAGGTTGTTTACAGAAGTTGTTTAGTTATACGTAGTACGTTTTTGGTAAAGATAGCAAGTAAAAACTTTGCACAATGGCCCAAAACTCCTTAAAAACTGATTTGTTTAAAGTAGGTAGTATGTTTTGAGAGCCATTTAATATCTCTAGACTTGTCCAGATTGCATGGGTTTGCTCAGAGAAATTTTTTCAATTTCTTAAGCGGACTATTAGCTACAACTTTGCTTAAGAAGCGAAAGAGCTAGATTAAACACTGTACAAACTGTTGGCCAAAAACTATTGTCACCTTTTTTCAAAGGATCCAAGGGTTTTCAAAGTTAAGTCATTAAGCGACGTGTATTTCACATGTGACATGTTACTTTTCTCAGTGTAAAATGTATGCATGTCGTGCAACCCCTTTCAAACACTGCTTGTGTTAAACACTGTGTTGGATAACATATATATACATTTCAATTAGACCGTGCTCTATTTTGATGTCTATTACATATAGGCGATCAGCTGTTTTTGACAAAACAAAAAAGCTTTTGGTGACAAACAGACCGGCCGTGGCATAGTACTTAGAACACGCGACTACCATGCGGGAGATCACAGGTTGAACTCCTGGCTCCAGTCATCTTAAAGAAAAAAAATAAATAAATTGTTCTTCCATTGTCGGCTCCCCTCGAATGTTGTCGACAGCAACTTCGCAGTATTAGTGTCGAGTCAATCGGCGTGTCTAGTAAGAGCTTCTCAAACAGTGACGTTTGCATTCGTCGATAAACCAGTAGATGCCGTTAGTTGTGAATCTAAAAATAGAAAGCGTGTTAATTCACAACAACGCGAGAAGCTATCCCATACCTCATTCATGGGGTGTAAAGGAAAATTAAGTTTTAAGTTTAAGACAAAAAGATAAAAAGGGTGTACCGTAAGCCGGGTCGATCTATATGGAGAAAAAAAAATATATGAATGTTACCGCCTTATATGAACAGTCTTATAAAAACAAATTCGGAGGTGCAAAATTTTTATTTTTGTGGGCGTGGCAAAAACGCCTGTTTTGACGTTTTGTCCATTACTTTGTTATTCGCTGTACGATTCTTAAGTTTTATATATCGTTGAAGATGGATTAACAAGAGGTTTGTTATTAATATAGTTACTTAAAACTATGACGTCATATTCCAGTGGTTCTCAACATTGTATCCTTAAAAACCCCCCTAATCATAAAATTTTCTGATGCAGATTTGAAGCCCTGTAGAAACTATAAAATAATTGCGAAATAAACGTTACATTTTCTTCATAAACAAAAAAGTTATATTGATTTAACATTTTAGTACATATGATAGTTCGAAGTAGATTTGTATAAAAAGTTTTATTTGCTCAACCAAAGATTTCCTCATGATCCGATATGGCATTAAGCCTCATCATACTTAATTTACATTTGTCGCAAAAAAAATCTTTGGAAGTTCTTCAGTTAGATAGTATTCCGATTATTTGGTATTTTAGAATATTGATTTTTATTTGTTTGAACTTTATTTATTTTTCAATTGTACACGTTTTATAATAAACGAATGTAATAAATATAAACAAATGTATATTTCGCATTATCACATGTACTGACTTTTTAAATCAATATAACTTTTTTGTTTATGAATAAAAATTAACGGTTTTTTCTAAAATCGTTAATAGTTTTTCAAGGCCTTCAAATCTACATCAAAAAATTATATGCTTAGGGGGGTTTTTAAGAATACAATGATGAGAACCGCTGGAAGATGGCGTCATAGTTAAAAGTCTTTAACACACTAACAGAGCTGTGGCTAATACCTTTTCAACGATGCATAGATCTTGACAATCGGTATACAAATAACCATGTTATGGTAAAAACCCCTAATCCGGCGTTTTTGCCGCGACAACAGAAAAAAAATTTTCGCTCCCCCGAAATTGTTTTCATTTAATTTTTCATATAAGGCGGTAACATTGACAACTTTTTTTTTCGACCCGGCGTAGTGTACCGTTCATGCCCGATATTTGTATATTATTTTCACAAAAAGATAGCACAACACTTTTTGAATGTTAATTTCTTAAAATATTTCTTCATTCGACTTTTATTTGTATATTCTTACTAGTTTAACAATTTTTCATATTTTTATTTTCAAATTTTTCTTTGACATGAAAAAAAGTCTGTCGAACCTGTACCTACATTATCAGACATGTCTGTCTAGATTTATGAAAATCAAATCGTTTTGATTTTTTACAGACAAGTCTGCGCAGACCGAATACATCGCACTGGACTGGGGGATAAGTCTGGGCACACATTATATCTCACAGACTTGTCTGCCAGTGTAAAGTGGGCTTTATATGGGGCCAATATTTCTCTGTTGGGCGATGGTGAGACATATCAAAATCAGCTGTAAATGACTAACACATGTATACATACACAAGCACATTTGAACGCAAAAATTATAAACCAAATGTACACGCTCATTTTGACAGACATGCAGAATTACACATCGGTTGTTGAAGTAACAAGCCATGTGTAAAATACACATTGTCTAATGGCACCTTTACATTCAGTTCTTAATCAACAAATACCTTGTTCCTTTGTGTAATATATTTTTAACGTATGAGTGTTATGATAAATATTAGCTACATAAATATTAATCATTCGTCAACGACAAATCTTAAACCTTTCTTCATATATAAAATTGATTGTGCAAACGTTTGACCAACCATCTGATCTTAACGAAATGACTGTATTCACACCATTTATTCGGGTTTTGCCTGAAACATTTAGTTTGGCGCTAGGGTAGAATTTTGTTGTATTAAGTTGTATGCATAAATGGACTCGGCAGGTGGAGCTTGGCTGGACTTATTTGGAAAATTTATGTTTATGGTTCAATTTAGTCAAATTCAAATTGTATGATTGTTTGGACATAGGAAATCTTTATATGTATTGTCAACACACGGTTTGTACAACCGAAAATTTTCAAATAAAATTTTCAGAAAAGTTTTCTAAATCTTGAAAAAAAACATTTGTTTAAATACTTTTATTTTTGTCATATTTGTCGACGATCCGGTGGAAATACCCAAATATGGAATAAAAACCGTTTTAATTTTCATTTGAGAAAAACTTCTAATAAAGTATTTATAACGAATTACGTACTATAAACTGGCCAAAGAGCCTCGAATGATGGCACCTCAGATTGGTGTGGATATTAACAATAATCATTGACATAAAAAATTTATTTTATCAATTAAAACTTTTCTATTCGTTTAACCAATTTGGTGTATCATTACATACACTAGAACAATTTGAAAGACAAAAATGTTTTAAGCAATATTTCTACAGTTTCTGTTGAAAATTTTTTCTATCATTGCAGAATTTCTATTAAGTTTTCCGGCTAAAATACATACTTTCTACTTCCTACACAGCTCGTCTTCAATTGTTTGGCTTCAAGTTCATGGAATTTTATTTTTGTCACTTATTTTTTAATTGCACTCTTGACACCAATTCCAATGAATTAATAATTTTCGTTTCACGGCGTTTACTATGATAACGAATAGTTGAAGTTTATCAATAAACAGATCATCAGTATTTGGTTCAAAGTTCAAACGAGAGTATTTATCAGCGATAAGGGAGGTACCAGAAGGGGTGAACCAATAAAGTCCATACTAATCCTGATTCAAATTTTCATAACCATACAACTTACGCAAAATTCGACTGAATTTTGTGTACTTAAAAAGAAGACGTGTATGCAAGACTGTGAGGGAGAATTCGTTCATTTGTATGGAACGTATTAGAAAGTGTGTGTCAAATAGTTATATTTTTTAAGATTTTGTCTCCTAAATTAACTGACCAATTTTAATTATCGCCCAAGTGTCCGTTTAGAAGTTATGGGAGAGATATGAATTTTTAAAAAAAAGATCATTTTGTGTAGGAGATGCCAAAAGGGTTAAACCGATATATAAAATACTAGCGGACCCGGCGAACTTCGTCTCGGCCCAATTTAATACCTTTAGATAAACTCAGTAGAGAGTTGTATGATAAACAATGTTTTTCTTATAGTTTTCCGTCGCAAAAACCAAACAACGAAGCCGGTTCTCCAAAACGTGAAACAGCAACGTTCAGCTGACCGCAACAGGGAAATTCGAAATTAATCCCACATACTTCAACGATTGGCCTTGCGATTGATTTATTGTCATCGGGGAATTAAAATGGATGATCAGTTGGAATTATCTGATTCGTAAGATAAGGACTTCCTCTTCTTAAATTTGTTTTTGATGATCGTCGGTTAAATCACATTGTTTATCAGATTCTTGACGGACAACCGCGTACCGTTGCACAATTTCGGTTGATTTAGATTCCGCAATATGAATATGATCGATCCCACCTTCATCTGTAAATTATACGGTACATTAATCGAGTTGAAAAATTCGGTCCATTGTTGGACGCATCATCCTCGTCGGTTACGCGGTAAACAGATTTGTACGAATGCAGTTCTTCAGCGATCTGACTTTCTAAAATTTAATTCAAGCCATCAATATCCTTATTCTTCGCACTGCCCGTTTATTAATCCAATCGAGATTTTTATAATTTAGTGCAATGTGATGAGTTGCTCTTCCGACTTTGTGAACTCGCAAAAATTTGCAGGGAACGATATCAATTCAGTGGAAACTTACTTACTTACTTAATTTCCCTTTGCACCCCATGAATGAGGTATGGGATAGCTTCTCGCGTTGTTGTGAATTAACACGCTTTCTATTTTTAGATTCACAACTAACGGCACCTACTTGTTTATCGACGAATGCGAACGTCACTGTTTGAGAAGCTCTTACTAGACACGACGATTGAATCGACGCTTAATACTGCGAAGTTGCTGTCAACAACATTCGAGGGGAGCCGACAATGAAAGAAAATTTTATTTATTTTTTTTTTTCTTTTAAGATGACTGGAGCCAGGTTTGAACCTGCGATCTCCCGCATGGTAGTCGCGTGTTCTAACCACTATGCCACGGCCGGTCCCAGTGGAAACATAAACACGAATTTGGCCGTTGCCAATTTAGCAGACGGTGGGAGGTTATTTTCAACCGTGAGAAGATTCATCGTCTGTTTCAAACCGGAATTTGCAGTTCGACTGCCTTTCAATAATGTTGCAGCCATGCCAGGGAATGCAGCGGCCAGCGTTTTTAGAGATGTCTTTGCGATGATCGCAAACAATGTACGAATTTAAATCGCTTTTGAATTTTGGCAAGCCCCCCGAAAGGCGGCGCGCAAAACACCATCCACAGTACGCAAGGAATTAAAGGATAGCAAAATTTATTGAAAAAACTACCAAATATTGCATAGAATATCAATATACATTTTTTATCTAATTATTAATTATCTCGCTAAGTTCTCCAACCGACATTTGTCCGAAATTTTCCAAATTGACATCGTTCAAAATCTTCAAATCATGCGAAAACTGCAAAATTTCGTCGATAAAAATATCATTTTTTTGCGCTTTTCCAGAATATTCCGGGTTTTTCCTTTAGAATTTTCTATTTTTCCATTCGAAAAGCGATTCCTTAACAATTGCACATAATTCCTTACAAAAAACCAATTTTCGATTTTTCCAATTTTTAGACTTTTCCGAAGGATTTTCCCAAAAATTGAAGCAAAATGGGCCGTCACTTGATGAATTATTATACATTTTTCACACCATTTTTATACAAATAAATTTCACAATGATCCGAAATTTTCCAAGCATCCCAATGAATTTTCCACCTTTTCGTCCTCTAAAATCATCAAACCATGCGGTATAATGGAAAAATTCGTCGAAAAAAATCCAAAACTTTCGACTTTTTTCCGGAATTTTCCGAGTTTTCCACCGATAATTTTTCTATTTTTCCATTCGGAAAATCAGTTCCGAAATTTTTCACTGTAACATCGTCCAAAATTATCAAATCATACAACAATATGCAAAATATCGTCGAAAAAATAATAAAATTTTTCTAATTTTTCCGGAATTTTCCGAGTATTTCAACAAAATTTTTTTTATTTTTCCATTCGAAAATCTATTCGTTACAATTGCACACATAGTTCCATACAAACAGAAATTTTCGGTTTTTCGAATTTCGCGACTTTTCCGGAGGATTTTCCCAAAATTTTCTTTTACATAAACCTTCTCCTGACAATTACGAACAAATGAAAACAAATTTCAGCAAAATCGGCCCAGCCGTTCTCAATTGATGAATTACTATACATTTTTGCCACCATTTTTATATATATAGATTCATTCCTGAGTCCAATTTTCATAAGCTAACAATTTACTCAAAATTTCTGTGAATTCTGTGTATTTACAAAAAGATATGTATGTTAAAACTATGAGGGTCAATTCGGTCATTTGTATGGGAGGTACCACAAGGGGTGTGGCAAAGGTTTCGGGTTTCTTAGGGTTTTTCTACTTTTGCAAGATAAATAAACTGAAAAAATTAATATATCCTCCGGTCGTCCGTTTGGCAGTTATGAAAGTTCTGGTAATATTTCTCCCATAACTTCCAAAAGGACACTTGGGGGTAATAAAATTGGTCAGTAAAGTTATATTGTGATAGGAGGCGAAACTTAAGAAAACCTAACTATTTGACACACCCCTTCTGGTACTTCTCATACAAATGACCGAACCTTCTGGACAAAAAAGTCACATTTTTGTTAAAAATGATACATAAGTAAATTTATTTTAATTAAAAATCTATTAATTTCAATGACGCAAAAAAATGTCTTGTATTGGGTGATGGTATTTATCAGTCAGTTTACCTGACTGAAATTTCTGTACTGGTTTCAATTTCGAACTTTTAGGGAATAAAAGACCAAAAAAGGGAAAATATGACCAAATCTGTACAACGTAAAATTACAAAAATTAGGCGCAATTCTTATTTCATTGGGTTGTTGTGCGATTTGAAGGGATTTTCCGAAATCCTTTTTTTAGAGCAGTGAACGGCAGCCCAATACAACCACAATATGAGTTTGTGTTAGTGAGTTGCTCTCTTCCCTCTCTCACTTTAGTATAGGATATTGTTATATAGTTTTTTTATAACTTTAAACAAAATAATAATATAAAAATCCAGGAAATATGTAATAAATATTACTGCTGTGTGCATAGCAACGTATATTAACATGTTATAATTAATTTTTACCGAAAAAATTAATTTCTTTTATAGCCGTGCTAACAACAAGCGTCGACACACCTGCGTCGGACGAATGCTCAAGCGAGACTGAATGAATCTCTCGCTCATGTGGCCCATGGGCTACCTCTCGCTGTTGGCTGTTTTAGAGGCACAAGGCCAAGAAAGCGATAAAATTGGTACTATAACCCAGACCAAATGGATAAAGATTGAAACGCTAATATTGGCGTAAATGTATATTTTATAAAGTAGTAGTTTGATACGAATACATTTTTGGAAATTCTAATTGGGGACATTAGACATGGGTGTATCACTTAATCAGAGATATTGCGATTTTGGACAAACGCGTCATCCAAGGATCAGGTGCTTGGCATTTTATAAAACCAATTAGCACCCTAATCAAACGCCTCAAGTAAGGATTATGCAATTTATTGTTATTGAATTTTTATTGAATTCCCCAGGTAGACTTTAGCTAATAAGGCATTATTGAATGTATAAATTGGGAGGAAAATCGGAAGAAAAATTGTCGTGCTAACGTCTTTTCCGCAAATCCAAAGCCTTTAAGTTCACTTATGTTATTAAACTTTGCACACCATTTTCTTTATTTTTGTTATAACTCATAACTGTAAAAAGTCCAGCTAACCGTACGCCCACTGACACCTTTTTGAGAACAAAATTAAATGCAATTTTTTTTTGTTTGAATTCCAGGAAATGTAAGTGCACTTTTCTTTTAACACATACCTCAAACGCAAAAACATTATATTCTCCCTACTTGCTGAACTTTGACGGTTTTTTTTATTTTTGACACAGAAATTTCGTTGCAATTTCTCTTAAATTTTCCTTTAAAAACTTGTGAATTTTAATTTAAATTTTACACTACTAGGAGTTATTTTGGCTCATACTTCCATGTACTCAAATTATTATTTAACGATATGAAAGTTTCGCCGCTGGCTCGTGGTGTTACCTATATAATTGTTCAAACTTTGGTTCTTGGAATTACAAAAATTTAAATTATTTTGTAGATTTAACTCTGATAACAATTCCGTCGAATTATTAATTGTCGTTTTAGCAGTTAGAAATAATCGTTCAGTATATATTTTCGTCAAATTTGAAATTCAAAGGAAAATAGCATTTGATTGTCAAAGGGGGTTAGAGAGAATTTACTAAATCTGGCTTTTCTAACCCTATATAGTTGATAGTTAACGAATGTTATAAAAACAACTTAATATAACATATCTCAGGGTATTACATCACAGTGATGTGCTGACATATTCCACTATTAAAAATACTTTAGAAACGCTTCCTAAGCAAGCTAACCATATGTTGAAATTAAAAAATTCGTCTAGAAATTCATATCTACTCTATTATATCTATTACTGCCGGATAATATTTGTATACAAATATCACATTATGTAGCCCTAAAAAACAGTTCTTGCACGTTCTTCTCCGTTCTTACTTACTTTCTTAGCTGGCACTTCTTTGCAATCCTATGTGATTATATACCGCACGTAAAAAACTGTTATAGCCATTCGATCATCTGCGCTTCTTCTCCAGTTAGTCACACCAAGTTCTGCAAAGTTCTCAGTAACATGGTCATTTTAAAGAAGTTTTGGTAGCCCCCTGCTGCACCGTCCATCGAGTTTATAGTCGAAGACTTTTCGAGCTGGAGCATTTTCGTCCATGCGTACAACATGACCTAGCCAAGCTGCACCTTAATGTGTCTGACCACGTCACTGTCAGTGTACAGCTCGAATCGTTAACGATGATGGTCCAAATATATTTTCCGAAGTATTTTTCTCTCGAATACTGCCAGAACCGATACATCCGCTTGTGCCATTGCCCAGGTTTCTGCGCTATACATCTAGACAGATAGAATCAATACCTTGTATAGCTGGATTTTTGTTCGTCGAGAGAGGGCTCTGTCATTAAATCGCTTGCTAAGTCCGTAATAGCAATTATTACGGTTATTACGAAATTATAGTTGTCAACGTTTACGCAGTTTCCCAAACAAGTTGATTATTTATTCGTTGAAACTAATAAATTCGTTTTGTTCTCGACCACCATTAGACCCATTTTCTCTAATTCCTTCTGTATACCTGAGAATGCTGCAGTCACATTCCACAGTTGGCGAACGATGATGTCTACGTCATCAGAATACGCAAGTAGCATATGACTTTTGTTGAATATAGTGCCACTCGTGTTTACTGCAGCTTTTCTCATTATCATCTCCATCACAATGTTGAAGAGATCGCACGATAGACCGTCGCCTTGTTTTAGGCCTCATCTGGTATAGAATGGCTCCGTAATATCCTTGCAAATCTTCACTAAAGACTTCGTGTCAGTCAACGTAATTTCGCAAAGGCTTATCAGCTTCGCTGGAATATGAAACTGAGCAATGGTTTCAAGTAATTACTGCCGTATCGGGCTGTCGAAGGCAGCTTTAATGTGGTAGGTGTTGATCTGTTCTTTGGATTTGTTTTGATTTACCAGGTCTAAGGCCACACTGATAAGCCTCGATCATGTCGGATAACACTGGCTTTAGTCTTTCACTTAGCACACTCGACAGGACTTTGTATGCGATGGATAAAAGTCTGACCCTCCGGTAGCTGGAGCACACACTTGGATCACCTTTTTTAGCACAGCACATAATACGCTTAGATTCTAGTCATCAGGCATGCACTCGTTAAGCCAAACCGTGCATAGAAACTAGTGGATGGTCGTTAACAGCTCATCGCCACCGGCTGCCTTTTATTTTTAAGCCGTAATTTTCTTTTTCCTCGGTTTGACTGGGAGGCGGTCAATCTCAGCCGTCGTTGACAATTGGTTTGATACATTCACGTGGGCTGCCTTCCGGAACCAGCAGTTGCTGGTAGTGTTCTGTCAATATATACAGCACACTCTGCGTATTTATAACCAGATTTCCATCCTTGTCCCATGAGGGACAAATTTTAGGGCTTCACCTCTATCCCTGTATCGATCTACATCAGCGAACCGCGAGAGCTAGCACTTGGGCACCATGAGCGAGAGAGCCACACATGTATTCTCACTAGAGTTTCTCTCCCGGGATTTCCCGGGCGAGAATTCCCGGGATTCCCGGTCATTTTTAATTCCCGGTTTCCCGGGAAATTCGTCCGGGATTCCCGGGAATTTAAAACACCTTTGGCAGATCAAATTTTAGAAACTTTAAAGAAGCGAATTGAAGAAAGAAGGGGCAAACGACTTTATACTTTAGTGAAATATCTTAAAGATCCAACAGTATTTGATAAGAATGCTAATAACTTATTTCAAACTGCTTTAAAACAAAAGAATGTTTTCAACAACAGGGAATTAGAGTTAGAATTAGAAACAGACTGTCTGATGAAACTATTAACGCTCTTTCTGTTTTAAAAACGTATTTTCAAAATGACAAATTTACTTTTATTGTTTAACTTATATTTTTATATACATATGTTTTTCTACTGCGAGAAAATTTCCGGGAATTCCCGGGATCCCGGGAAATGCAAAATTTTTTCCCGGTTTCCCGGGAAATGAAAAGTCCTGGAAAAAGAGAAACTCTAATTCTCACAAACATTGAACGAAAACAAACAAACTCAATCAGTCTCGCATGAGCATTCGTCCGACGCAGTTGTGTTGACGCTTGTTGTTAGCACGACAATAAAAGAAATGGATTTTTTTGGTAAAAATGAATTCTTATATGTTAATGTACATTGACACGCGCACAACAGTAATATTTCCTGGATAATTATATTGTAATTTTGTTCATAGTTATAAAAAACTAAACAACAATTTCCGTCACTACAGTGAGAGAGGGAAGAGAACAACTCACCAACACAAACTCATATTGTAGTTGTATTGGGTTGCCGATGACTGATCTATATCCTCGTTTTCCCGTTCCTTCATCTGACGTTTGTTTTTATACCCTTCACCATGCGCATGAACGGAGTGAAGGGTATATTCATTTTGTTCTTCCATTTGTAACGCCCATAAGGAGGCGTGGTAGGTATGACAATATATATATATATAAATGATCAGCATCGAAATCTGAGTCGATTTAAAGGTGACCGTCTGTCCGTCTGTCCCCGCGATTACAGCCGCAGTTTAAGAGATATCGAGCTGAAATTTGGAATGCAAGCTTTTATCCTCAAAGCGGAGGTTAAGTTCTAAGATGAGCCCGATCGGTCAAAAACTACTCCCACCTCCCATACAAATTCCCCTTTTTTGGGGTCTGTCCCTGCGATTACAGCCGTAGTTTAAAAACAATAAAGCTGAAATTATGTATGTGAGCTTCCCTACACTAAGCGGAGGTTGAGTGTTAAGATGAGACCGATCGGTAAAAAAACTACTCCCACCTCCCATACAAAATCCCTCTTTTTGGGGGTGTCCGTATGTCAGTCTCCGCGATTACAGCAGCAATTTAAGAGCAATCAAGCTGAAATACTGTACGCACGTTTTGCTGCCCTAAATGGAGGTTAAGTTCTAAGATGAGCCCGATCGGTCAAAAACTACTCCCGCCTCCCATACAAACTCCCCCTTTGTATTTTGTTTGTATTTGTATCCTGTACAACAAGGAAACTTCTTATAATTACAGTACCGGAATTATAGACGTTAAAATGAAAAGAAAAATGATAAATATAGATATAAAATCGTTTTAACAATATAAGGAGAGAAAGGAGAGAGGAAACTATTACACAAGTTAATTTTTATAAAAAATCATTCAATTATTATTATCATGGGTTTTATATTATGAATAAAGAATTGTCAATCAGACACAAGATTACGGTGAATTAATGGAATAAGCTTCTTACCCCTGTTGGATCTACCAAAGTGCAGTTTGGGGTCTGTCCCTGCGATTACAGCCGTAGTTTAAGGGAAATCAAGCTAAAATGTTGTATGTGAGCTTCCCTTCACTAAGCGGAGATTGAGAAGTAAGATGAGACCGATTGGTAAAAAACTACTAGCACCTCCCATACAAAGTCCCTCTTTTTATGGGTGTCCGTAAATAAGTCCCCGCGATTACAGCAGTAATTAAAGAGCAATCAAGCTGAAATATTGTATACAAGCTTTGCTGCCCTAAATGGAGGTTGAGTTCTAAGATGAGCCCGTCGGTCAAAAACCCACCTCCCATACAAACTCCCCCTTTTTGGGGTATCCCTACGATTAGTGGAGGTTGAGTAGTAAGATGAGATCGATTTACCAGTATTAATATTTTTCAAAACGAACTTACTTACTTAAGTGGCCCATTACAACTTACAAACATGGTTCATAAGTTTGAGGCCTGAAGTACTAAAGAATTCCACACGCTTCGGTCTTGTGCGTGTGTTCTCCAGTTGGTCCTACCAGATGGTGGCACGTCGCCTACCACTTGGTCCTTCCAACGGAGTTTGGGTCTCCCTGCTCTGCGCCGTCCTTCAGGTTCGCCTTCAAACACCTTTCTCGCTGGAGCATTTACATCCATCCTGGCAACATGACCCACCATCGTAGTCGTTGCATTCTGACTCTTTTAGCTAGGTCGATGTCGTGGTAAAGCTCATACAGCTCATGGTTCATCCGATGGCGAAACTCGCCGTAGACACAGATAGGTCCATAAATTTTTCGGAGTACTTTTCTCTCGAATACTCCCAGATTTTGTATGTCCGTTGTAGTAAGCACCCATGATTCGGCAGCATACAAAAGAACGGGTAATATTAGCACCTGGTAAAGCTGTTTCTTAGTATTTCGAGATAAGGTGGTATTACTAAAGTGCTGCCGAAGTCCGTAAAAACATCTATTGGCTAGCACTATTCTCCGCTTAATTTCTTGGCTGACATTATTTTTCTTATTGACGGAAGATCCGAGGTAGGTAAACTCATCTACTACCTCAAAACAATAATTTTCAACGTTGACGCTGCGTCCCCATCGAGAGGATTCTTTGTTCGTCGAAATCATTATTTTTGTTTTGTCCTCGTTGACCGCTAAACCCATTTTTGCCGACTCCTTTTCTAGGGATGAGAAGACTGCAGTAACGTCCCGCAGATTTCGGCCAATGATATCTATATCATCGGCGTAGGCTAGTGGCATGTGGCTTTTGTGGAATATGGTGCCAGACATGTTGACACCAGCCCTTCTCATCACCTTCTCCATAACTATATTAAATAGTGTACAGGACAGGCTATCGCCCTGCCTGAGACCTCTTTCCGTGTTGAATGGTTCAGACTGATCCTTACCAATCTTAACCGAGGATTTGGTGTTGTCCAAGGTACATTTGCAAAGTCGAATAAGCTTTGCAGGAATACCAAACTCAGACATGGCCTCATAAAGCTTATTCCTTATCGGAGAGTCGAAGGCAGCTTTGTAGTCGACAAAGAGGTGGTAGGTGTCGATCTGCTTTTCATGGGTTTTTTCCAGGATTTGTCGCAAGGTGAATATTTGATCCGTCGTAGATTTGCCAGGTCTAAAGCCGCACTGATATGGTCCAATTAGTTTTTCCACAATTGGCTTTAGACGTTCACACAATATGCTTGAAAGGACCTTGTACGCAATTGGTAATAGGCTTATTCCACGATAGTTCTTACATTCACTACGATCTCCTTTCTTTTATATGGGACATAACAGACTGAGACTCCGATCCCCGGGCATGCTCTCCTCTTGCCAGATGTTCTCCATGAGCTGATGCATGCTCCTAATCAGCTCCTCCCCGCCAGCCTTAAACAATTCAGCAGGGAGACCATCGGCTCCAGCAGCTTTGTTGTTTTTAAGGCGGGAGATGGCCATACGTATCTCGCTCTTGCTCGGAGGTGGACAGTTAATACCATCGTCATGGATTGGAGCGGGGTCTTCTGGAGTGGTGTCAGTATCCAGTAAATTACTAAAGTGATCTCTCCATATCTTCAGAACGTTATCCGGGTCCGTCACTAGCTGACCATCGCTGTCCTTGCAGGAGGGCAACCCTGTTCCACGCATTGTAGAATTTTCGGGCTTCCCCTCTACTTCGGAGCAACTCAGTGCACTCATCCTGCCTCTTCTTCAGCTCCTTCTTTTTTCTTCTAAAAAGACGAGTTGCCTGTCGTCTCTTCTCCCTGTGCCGTTCACGTACAGCTCGCGTTGCCATTGGCTGCAGTTTTGCCCTGTATGCAGCATCCGTGTCTCTCGTGGCATTGCGACATTCATCATCGTACCAGGCATCTTCTTGAGACGGCTTTGAGTACCCAAGTACGCTTCTCGCAGTCCGTTCTATGGAGTCGGCTATATATTGCCACTGCGAGGTTATATTATCAGGGGTTGGAGCATTCCGCAGCAGTTGAGTTAGGTGGTTGGAGTAGGCGTCCGCTACCTCTGTGGTCCGCAGTTTACCGATGTCCAGCTTTCGTTGTGCCTGGTTACGTACGTTTTTCGCTATCAAAACGAACTTATAGGATTGTAAATGAGCAAAATAGCCCCACCCCTTCTGGTACCTCCCATACAAAATTACCTATTTTTGGATAATTTATATTTCTTTCATAACTTCCAATCGGACGATCGTAGGAAATTTGAATTTGGTCAGTTTATTTATCTTGCAAAAGTAGACAAAACCCCAGAAAACCTAACTATTTGACACACCCCTTATGGTACCTCCCATACAAATGACCGAACTCACCCCCACAGTCTTACAAACATATATTTTTTGTAAGTAAACTGAATTCACTCAACTTTTGAGTATGATGTTCGCTTATGAAAATGGGACTGAGGAATGAAATTGAACTATATCGGTTCACGCCTTCTGGTACCTCCCATACAAAATGACCTATTTTTTTAAAATTAATATTTCTCCCATAACTTCCAAACGGACTCTTGGGGGGTAATGAAAATTGGTCGATTAATTGATGTTGTTATAGGGGCAAAACCCCAGAAAACCCAACTATTTGACACACCCCTTCTGGTACCTCCCATACAAAATTACGTATTTTTAGAAAATTAATATTTCCCCCCATAACTTCCAAGCGGACACATGGGGGGTAATTAAAATTAGTCGGTTAATTTATATTGTGATAGGAGGCGCACACTCAGGAAACCCTACTATTTGGCACACCCCTTCTGGTACCTCCTATACAAAGGACAAAACTCACCCCCATAGTGTTACATACATATCTTTTTTTGTAAGCACACTGAGTGCAGTCAAATTTTTCGTAATTTGTACGTATGAAAATTTGAGTCAGGAATGAATAAGGACTTTATCGATTCACCCCTTTTCGTACCCCCAATCAAAATTAACTTTTTTTGAAACATTAATATTTCTCACATAAATTCTAAACCGACACCTGCTGCCCCTAATTCTACCTCCTACTAAAATAATTAAATTTGTTTACGGTTTTGATTCACAAGGAGAAAAAAAACAATACATAAGTAATTTTATTTTAATTAAAAATTGTAGCGGATCGATATCCTTGTATATATTGTATTACCTTTTATCATATTATTTATATTATTCATCATTTAAATCATATTTCACATCACATTCATTGTACTTATATTTTATTAAAACACATTTGAACTCATTAATGTATAAAGTTTTAGTAACCACACAATCGTTACATGTAATCATATGTTGTACAACACTATACCCACCCTGTTGTTGAAAAAGCTCTTTTGTTGTGATCCTCACACAATTTGTTTAGAAGCTGTGTTCTGATTGGTCAACGGCTATTTCATTTTAGAACGTTTGTTTTGATTGGTTTTTAGTACATTTTCAAAGAGTATAAAAGGAGACGCACTGGACAGAAGAGCTCATTCATAAACAACAGGTTGGTGTGAAAAGTAGCTTTGGTAAACACATTAATGCAATTGCTTCGGGGTAACGATAGTGAACCCTTAGTTTTGTATTAGTGTGGAATATTAAACTGAGTGTGTTCTATTTGCGATAGCGAATGTTCACAATTGTTTTAGAGCAGAACGTTCACACTTTTACTTGATTTTGTTATTGTTTTGTTATTTTGTTATTCTTAAACTTTTTTTGTCATTCTTAAACAACAGATTTAGAAATCAAAAGGAGAAAACCCGAATAAAACCAAAATTGTAACTTCCGAGTTTTATTTGAGAAATATCTCCCTACATAATTGGCGCCCAACATAGTGGCTCGAAGAGCGTCCCGTAAGGAAAAAGGTGGAAGTGTAGCTGTGGCGAACCCGTGCACTGCCCAACATAGTGGCTCGACGAGCGTCCCGTAAGAAAAAGGTTGAAGTGTAACTGTGGCGAACCCGTGCACTGCCTAAACATAGTGACGTAATTCTGCAATATATTTGTCGATTTTGGATACCGTGGCAGAATTATTTGGATTTTTACGTAGGAGTAAACGAATTGCTGGTAAATCAAAAATGGTGTCCCTCTCCCCGGAACAATTTGAACGACTTTTGCAGTCGGTCAATCAGTCAAGTGAGAGATGTGGATCGTTCAGTGGTTGTACTGCACGTTTTAACGGAGAGCGTAATCCATCAAAAGTGGAGGAATTCATCGCGGCCATTTCGACATATAAGATCGTTGAGAAAATAAGCGACACGAGTGCCGTGAATGGCATGCCTATGCTGTTGGAAGGAGATGCTGCAGAATGGTGGCGTGGAGTGAAGGGTAATGCTGTAACCTTTGCTGATGTTGTCCGAATGATACGAGAGGCGTTTTCCCCGCCAAAGCCTGCTTGGAGAGTGTATGCTGAGGTATACGAAGTTAAGCAATGTAAAGGCGAACCGACGGACACATTCATTCGCAAGAAACGAGCCCTGTTTTCTCAACTGGTCAATAGCCCATCCGAATCGGACCAGATTGATATGCTATTCGGCCTGTTGAATGTACAAATTCGCGAGCGTATTTCTCGTGGCAAAATAAAAAGGTTTGAAGATTTACTATCAGATGCCAGGGAGGCTGAGCAGTTAATAAAGGAGCGTGGTACTGAAGTTGAAGTTGTTGCCAGTGGTAGTGTGAAACGGTGTTCATTTTGCCGTAAAAAGGGTCACACTATGGAGACGTGTTTCAAAAGGCAAGATGTCATCGCAAAGCAAGTGCCGGTAAAAATTGAAGCGCCAGCTAAACCAAAGTTCGCATGCTATGGATGCAATACACCGGGAGTTGTGCGAAGTAATTGTCCAAAATGCAGCAAGAGTCGAAGTGAAAGCGCACCCATGAGCGTAAGTTTTAATTCTCTTGGTTTGTGTGTTGGCCGAGACATACCTACGGTCAATGTCAAATTGTTTACCGTACCAGGTCAGGCGTATTTTGACACTGGTGCCAAAACGAGCATTGCAGGGGCAAATCTCAAGCGGATAATGGATTTTAAAGGCTGCAAGTTTGAAACTGTGGACTGTAATACATCACTTGCGGATGGTAGCACGAGCAGAACAAAATTTTTAAAAACGACATGCCAAATAGCCATCGGGGGTAGATCTCTCGACATAGACTTTTTGGTGTTCCCTAACGCCAAGAATAATCGCACGCTTATAGGAACCGATTTTATGGAACGCGCAGGAATTGTCCTCAATATGTGTCAAAAATACTGGTACTATGAGTAGCAATATGTCAAAACCGCCTTTTTTTGAAAAAGAATTTTTTTATTGTTGAATATGATTCTTTGGGGGCTCAGAAACAATTTTTATTCCACAAGTTTTTCAAACTTGGCTTTTCTGCAAAAGTACCGTTATTTATAGGTTACTCACGGTAATCGCTTATTTGACCCTTAAAACCTGAAAATTTCATTTGACAATGTTCTGCAATTTTGTCTAAAAATCTTAGATCATAATTTTCGTTAAATGTGTCAACTGTGAAAAATCTCAAATAACGGTACATTTTCATACTTTTTTAATAAAAATGTAAATCGCGCCATCTTGCGGCAACATTTTTCAACATTTTTTGAAATATAAAACAAGCTTAGCTCAGAACGCGTCCACAGAGGTATCAGTGATAAAAATCGGGAGTAAAGTACAAAAATATAGACTAAAGTGTTTAAAAGTAGACGGACTTTTTTTTAAAAAATTAGTTGTATTTCAAAATATAACACAGTTTAACCATTTTCGTTGGCTTAAAAGAAATGATTGCAGGTTATAGAATGGTCAATAATAGTAAAATGTTTATATTTAAGTGAAATACATCAACGATTTTTTTATACTGAAAAATAGGCAAATAAAAATTGCACTCTTTATTTTACATTATTCAATTCTATAAAGAAATATAATCTGCAAATTTTTGAGTGCTTTTTTAAAGAATTTTTTTTTTGTTATTTAAATGGTTAAAATTCAGTATAGGAGTGTAAATTTTTTAATTTTTCTTTTAGTTCAGCCTCCAAATCAATAGTTTTTGTTTGCCATATTTTTTCTCCATGATATTTGTAATGTTTGCTTCTCAAAATTTTTATTTGTTTTTTAAGAATTTTTATTCTGTGACTTTGATGTCTGATAATTGTGTAAGTAAGTCACACAATTCAATAGGTTCATCTATCTGATCTATATTTTGAAACAGAGTTTTACTATCTGATCGTCGTTTTTTTATTTGTTGATTTCTTTCTATATTTTCCAATCTTATCATTCGTTCTCTAGCATTCCACCTTGCATTTTCATGAGTTGTATCAAAGAGTAAACCAAGTAGAGTTGTATCAAAGAGTACTAGTGACTTTACCTTTCTCATTATACCATGTATAATAAACGAGTACTTTCTTAATTTTCATTAAAATTGTGAAATTTGCAAGAAAGAGGGTCAATTGTTTTTTAAATGGCACAAATACGGCTAAAGATTTTTGTCCAAAATTGCACATACTTCGAAAAAACTTCAGTATCTAAAATTCCACCAAGGCGCTTCACGTCACAAAGCTTAGTTTGGACGTTATGAGTTGAGGAAGGTAAAAAAGCTAAAAATTTTGGATTTTTTCCAGTTTTCTTCAAGTTTTTTCAATTTTTTTTCCAAACGAAACATTGTACTGCAAAGCGCCTTGGTAGAATTTAAGATTTTAAGGTTCTAAACGAGAAATAGAAAATTTTGGCCAAAAATCTTTAGCCGTTTTTGTGCCATTTTAAATGAAAAAGTCGTAAATCTACCTTTACCACTTATTATTATAATAATTTTTTTTCTCTCAGTGTACGAATGAAATATTCATCTTAAATGAAAGGCTACTAACCCAGTTTATTGTAAAAAATTAAAAAATTCCAGTTTTTCGAATATTAATAAAATTACAGGAAAAAATTCGTAATCAGTTGAAAAATCAATGACAACAAGAACACCCTATAATTCACATATCATGTAATTGAGGGTCACCCTAATGAGCATTTCAGATAGCCGAATGTATGCCCAAATCAGTACATATAATTTGGTACATATATCCTTAAATTAGAAAAGCACTTTTTTTTGACATATTGCTAACTATGAGGACTGCCCAACACAAGTTTTTGATTTTGCTGACTCCTGGCCGTTGAACTTAAATTTATTGGAGACCATGAAGGTAACACAGTCGAAAAGAAATCCAACCGAGGTTGCTGTAAGAGAAGAAGGACCAAATTTGTTTACCCCTAAGCGATTCCGCAGCAATCACGCTTCAGACCTCGAAAATTATGGCCCGGACTACAAGAATATTTCGGACTATTCGCCTCATTCCATACAGGCGATATTTAAGGATTCAGTCCCAACGGACATGACAACTCCGGATAGAAGCCGTGAGCAACAATTGTTTGCTGGTGTTACATACGAAGGACGGTCAGAACAAGAAGGCGACCCAATCTTTGTACCGTTGTATGCTTTCGATTATGAAATTTTGAAAAGCTCTGACGCGGAGAACATCTCAGAGGATGAAAAGCTACAGCTGGACAAAGTTTTGTTAAAATATTGCTCCTTATTTGGTAGATCCAGTGAACCTACTCCGTATGCAGAACATAAAATAAACACTGGGGATCATCCGCCGATATTTTCACCTCCATATCGGTTGTCCTTTGAGAAAGTCCGTGGTCTGAAAATCGAAATAGAAGTTTTGCTTGAGAACGACATAATCGACGAGTGCGAATCCGCGTGGGCATCACCAGTGGTTATGGTACCTAAGCGAGATGGATCCGTTCGCGTATGCGTCGACTATCGAAAATTGAACGCCGTTACTGTTCCGGACCGGTACCCACTGCCCAGCATGGATGATTTAATGCATGCTGCAAAAAGCACCAAATATATGACGACATTGGACCTTGAAAGTGGTTATTACCAAGTAAGCGTAGCTGTAGAAGATCGGGACAAAACTTGTTTGATAACGCCGTTTGGTACTTTCCGATTCAAACGAATGCCATTTGGGCTTAGAAACGCTCCAGCAACATTTCAGCGTTTGATTAATCGCTTTAAGGCTGGCATACCTAATGTGACGATATTGGCATACCTGGATGACATCATTATTTGTTCGGAGACATTCCAGCAACATCTCGAGGATCTACAAATTGTATTTGAGCGTTTGTTATTGTTCCAGTTGCGACTTAATATCCTTAAGTGTAGATTTTGCTGCTCACGAGTTGTATTCCTTGGATTTGTTCTCACTCCGGAGGGAATTACAGTGAACCCGGATAAAATTGAGGCAATAATTAAGCGCAAAGAGCCCAGAAACATAAAGGAATTAATTTCGTTTATCCAGACTTGTTCTTGGTATCGCAGGTTCATCGAACACTACGCCGAAATCGCCAGACCGCTGACAAATTTAACAAAGAAGTCTGTGACATGGAAGTGGGGAGAATCGGAGACGACAGCATTCAACGCGCTTAAAAAAACTTTAACCATGCCACCAATTTTAAGTCAAGCTGTGGATGGGAGGCCATTCTCTATAAGAACCGATGCTAGCGCTTATGCTTTGGGAGCAGTTCTACTCCAGGGGGAGGATCAAGAAGAACACCCAATAGAGTACGCGAGTCGGCTATTAAGCAATGCGGAAAGAAATTACTCCACCACCGAGCGTGAAGCGTTAGCTATCGTGTGGGCGTGTAATAAGTTTAGAGGTTACATTGAAGGTGGAGAAATAAGGCTACTGACGGATCATCAACCTCTAAAATGGCTGTTAACGCTTAAATCGCCCACGGGTAGGCTTGCGAGATTGGGTCTCCAGATACAACATTATAATTTGAAAATCGAGTACTTACCCGGCAAGAAAAATGCAATAGCAGACATGTTATCCAGACCACCATGCACCGTAGATGATCAATTGGATAAAGAAAACTACGTTTGCGCGTTTATTGTCGATATGCCTAACAAAAATGCCGGAGATATTCGAACAGACCAACTAAAAGACGAATATCTAAAGGATGTTATAACTTCGCTGGAATCTAATGATGAAAATTCCTTAAAATGGTTGAATAGAGGTTATATCCTCAACGATGGAATATTGTACTGCTACGGAAACGATGACAGCGAAGACGCCCAACTAGCTATTCCCATTCAAGAACGACCTGATATCCTTAAGACATATCATGATGAGACCACTGCTGGCCACTATGGAGCAGAACGAACAATTCAACGTATAACTAGCAGATATTTTTGGCCTGGAATGCGTGGCGATATTTCAAAGTACGTGAAAAGCTGCATTGAGTGTCAACGATTTAAAGCGGGCAATATGAAGCCAGCAGGTCTTTTGCAGACAACAAGTAGCAGACAAAGATTCGAAGTTGTAGCAGTGGACTTGTTCGGTCCTTTACCACAAACTGAAGAGGGGTTTAAATGGATCCTGATAGTGGAAGACGTGGCCAGCCGCTGGACTGAACTTTTTGTATTGAAAGACGCCACAGCAGAAGCGTGTGCTAAATTATTGATCGAGGAAGTATTTCTTCGTTTCGGTGTTCCTCGGAGAATTAAATCTGACAATGGGGTTCAATTCGTGTCAGCCATTATGCAGAAGGTCACATACTGCCTTGGCATACAGCAACAATTTACTCCTGTCTACCATCCCGAGGCGAATCCTGTCGAGCGAAAGAACCGTGACTTAAAAACTCAGTTGGCAATAATAGTCCAACACCATCATGGGAACTGGCACCAGTGTTTACCTGCCATTCGTTTCTCAATGAATACCGCACGATGCAACACCACGGGTTATACCGCAGCATTTTTGACGTACGGTCGAGAATTACGTACTATAGATGACGTACAACATGACATCAGAGCTGTTGTAGAATCGGAAAATTTTATTCCTGAAATATCATCATACCTTCGAACGATGATAAATATTTTAAAGGACGCAAGAGAATCAGAGGTCAAGACTCAGGACAAGAATAAAACTTATGTTGATAAACATAGACGTCCGCAACCTAATTTTGAGACTGGTATGAAGGTACTAGTTAACACACATGTTTTAAGCAACGCACCAAAGGGTATAACTTCCAAGTTTGTACCTAAAAGAGATGGTCCGTACGTTATTCGGCGTAAAATTGGGTCATCCACATACGAAGTTGCTTCGCCTGATAACTCCCAGATTCCTCTTGGTAGTTACCACGTTTCGGCTTTAACATTGTACAAGGGTACCAATGCCAATGAGACACCAATACCTGTTCACCCAATTAAGAAGCGCGGCAGACCGAAGAAGTTAACCAAGCTAGATGCCTAACGGAAGATGTTTTCAAGATGCCTAGTAGATGTTTTCAAGATGCTTAGTTGATGTAATTTTTTCAAGATGCCTAGTAGATGTTTTCAAGATGCTTAGTTGATGTCATTTTTTCAAGATGCCTTGTAGAAAAGAACCAGAAGATGTTGACGCACAGCTCGGGGCGAGCCCTGCACGTCAAAGGGGGAGTCTGTAGCGGATCGATATCCTTGTATATATTGTATTACCTTTTATCATATTATTTATATTATTCATCATTTAAATCATATTTCACATCACATTCATTGTACTTATATTTTATTAAAACACATTTGAACTCATTAATGTATAAAGTTTTAGTAACCACACAATCGTTACATGTAATCATATGTTGTACAACACTATACCCACCCTGTTGTTGAAAAAGCTCTTTTGTTGTGATCCTCACACAATTTGTTTAGAAGCTGTGTTCTGATTGGTCAACGGCTATTTCATTTTAGAACGTTTGTTTTGATTGGTTTTTAGTACATTTTCAAAGAGTATAAAAGGAGACGCACTGGACAGAAGAGCTCATTCTTAAACAACAGGTTGATGTGAAAAGTAGCTTTGGTAAACACATTAATGCAATTGCTTCGGGGTAACGATAGTGAACCCTTAGTTTTGTATTAGTGTGGAATATTAAACTGAGTGTGTTCTATTTGCGATAGCGAATGTTCACAATTGTTTTAGAGCAGAACGTTCACACTTTTACTTGATTTTGTTATTGTTTTGTTATTTTGTTATTCTTAAACTTTTTTTGTCATTCTTAAACAACAGATTTAGAAATCAAAAGGAGAAAACCCGAATAAAACCAAAATTGTAACTTCCGAGTTTTATTTGAGAAATATCTCCCTACAAAATCTATTAATTTCAATAACTCAAGACTTAGACAATCTATATATATAAAATTGAATGTGTGTTTGTTTATTTATTTGTTTGTTTGTTTGTACCTTATAGGAGACCAAACCTCTGGACTGATCTTCCTGAAATTTTCACAGCATCTAACTGGGACTCTGGCATAACTTATAGGGTACACGCCCACTTTTACGCCCATTTTTTAATCTATATATATAAAAGGCTTGGGTGGCTGACCGATTACACCCCAGTCCAAACGGCTAAAGCTATAGAACCGTGAAATTTAGAATCTAGGTTCCTTTTATGACGTAGGCGCGTACTAAGACGGGATTTTTGGAAATTCGGACTGCAAAGGGGTTAAATGGGCGTGGCACCGCTCCATACAACTCGAATTTTTAAATGAATGTATCTTTTAAGCCATAATAGGTTCGAAGTCAAGATTTGGTACGTATATTGGACGTATATGAAAAAATATTTTGTTTAAGGAATATGGGCGGTGCCACTCCTGTTTAAAAAAAAAATAGTTATATTGGCCAAATAAATTGTCCGATTGTAATTATATTTTCTTTGTGTAATATTGCCCATAGACGTTCATCATAGGCTACATGAAAACATATTTAGACAAAGGGGCGTGGCACCGCCCACTCAAGCCTCAATTTCAATCGGTTATATCTCAAGAGCCATTAGGGGTATGTAAATGAGATTTGCTACATATGTTACTGATACGAAGACGAACCCGTCTCGCTGAAAAATGGGCGGTGCCACGCCCTATTTTAAAAAATCGTTATCTTGGCGAAACAAATGGACCGATTGCAATGAAATTTGGACTGTGTAGTACTATCCGTAAGGTCTCTATCATAGGCTACATAAAAAAACAAACCTAGACAAAGGGGCGTGGCACCGTCCACACAAACCAAAATTTGAAGCAGTCATATATCGCGAGCCATTAAAGGTATGAAGATGAGATTTGCTACATAAGTAAATGAAACATGGGGGATTACGTCCCGCTGGGAAATGGGCAGTGCCACGCCCCTTTTGAAACAATTGTTATGTCGGTCATATAAGTAGAACTATTGTAATTACAATTTCGTATATTTCAAATTGGTTAACTAACTGATTGGGTGAAATGGCTGTAGATACGATGATGACATTTGGGGTAGTTGTTCTCCTTTTCGAGTACACGTCAGCTGAGAATGGATTTTGGAAAATGCGTACTTTAGGGTGTAAACATTACCAATAAGGGATAAACTCAGACGAATCGGTTAAAGCTTTAATCGCGAAAATTGATATGGACATGGTCACTTTCAAATTGGATTGAAGGTTTTTTCCGAAATCCGTAATTTCTGGGTAAAAATATCGAAAAGGGATGTAATTATGATAATTTTATGGGCTTTCTCCCTATGAAATTAGAACGAAGCAAGGAGGGTTTTAGAAATTCGTACCTTTTAGGGGCAAAAAGGCCGAAAATGAATAAAACTGGTACGAAACGGCTAAAGGATTAGTCTCAAAAATTGAAGTGAATGTTTTAGTTGTACAATGTTAATTAATTATTCGAAATTCGTTCTTAAGTTGTAAAAATACTGAAAAGCAATTAAACTGGTACAATCGCCCAAACCAAATAACTAAAAGTAGAGCTACGAAAATGTATTTAGCATTGCTCCCTATAGAATTAGATACCCGCCAGATGGTGTCTTCAGAAATTTGAACATTGCGGGTGAAAAAAACAGAAAGGGGATATAACTGGTACCATCGCCCAGACCAAACGGCTTAAGCTATTATCGTATATGTGCATAGAATTAAAGGGGGACCACTCAATTATAGTTTTAGGGATAAAAAGGATTAAAGCGGTACAATCACTCAGACAAATGGGATAAAGCTACAATCACATAAATTTGTGTCCGTTAGTCTTATGAAACGTTTGCATTTTATTTGTATTGATTACATTCTTAAGAAGTTTCATTGTAGGTACGGGTGAAGCAAAGCGAGCCGGGAAAGCTAGTATCTTATATTGGGTGATGGTATTTATCAGTCAGTTTAACTGACTGAAATTTCTGTACTGGTTATACCATCATCCTTAGGGACGAGGGTATATATGATAAAAAAAATAACAAGACACGTTGGGATGCCCCTAATTGTACCTCCTATATAAATAAGTCAAATATTTTTACGGTTTTGCTGCACAAGCAGGCAAAAAATAACACATTGCAGCCATAAAATCTTGAACCAATTGAGACCACCAAAATCTAAAAGCTTATGATGGTAGAAGAAAACGCCTAGTTGGGTTTTGCATTATTAGCTAACCATGCGCATGAACAGAGTGAAGGGTATATAAATTTTATTCTTCCATTTGAAACGGCCAAAAGAAGGCGTGGTAGGTATGACAATATATATATATATATATATCATCAGCATCGAAATCTGAGTCGATTTAAAGGTGACCGTCTGTCTGTCTGTCTCTCCCCGCGATTACAGGCGCAGTTTAAGAGATATCGAGAATGCAAGCTTCTATCCTTAAAGCGGAGGTTAAGTTCTAAGATGAGCCCGACCGGTCAAAAACTACTCCCACCTCCCATACAAACTCCCCCTTTTTTGGGGTCTGTCCCTGCGATTACAGCCGTAGTATAAGGGCAATCAAGCTGAAGTTTTGTATGCAAGCTTCCCTACACCAATTGGAGGTTGGGTAGTCAGATGAGACCGATCGGTAAAAAACTGCCCCCACCCCCAATACAAAATTCCTCTTTTTGTGAGTGTCAGTATGTCAGTCCCCGCGATTACAGCAGTAATTTAACCCTAGACGGGTAATCTTCGTCGATTCGACGAACACTGTTGCTTTTTTTTCAAATAGCTCTTATTTTTCACAATATTCTGCTGCCTTTTTCAATAGCGTTAGTTTGTGATGTTTTTTTCAAGCTATGCTGGCATATGACAGCATTAGTTAAGCGTAATTGTTATAGTTTTGCAATAAACAAAAACTCCCGTCGTCGAAACGACGAAGGTTACCTTTTGTGTGACTTTTTGCTCTTGCAAAAAAGTCACCAAATCAGAAAATATTTTAATTTTTTAAATTAAAATATTTAAAATATCGGAATTACCAGATGATTTAATTGAAAATTGTGAAAATGCTCCAGAAGACTCCAATTGCGATTTAATGATCGAAGAGAAAATCGCAAAATATGTCGAGGAAGATGTATTTTTGCATGAGGAGGAGTACGACTGCGATGACGATATTATACCAGATGTGGATGATGAAAATAATCGTAAGCCACTAAATTTGTTCTGAAATTACTAATAATGTTTAAAAAAAACAATTCGTGGGAAACAAATAAAATTTTTAGTCTACTAAAAATAAAATGATTTAAGGCGTGGAATAAATATATTGCATCAAAGGTGAGAACCGACTAGTGAAGCAATTGGCCGAACTAACCCCTTATCGCACTTCTAACAATTCGAATGCGATGATATTTCGGACGAAATTGTAAATTAGAAGAATGTTGAAATTGAGAATCCCGTTCAACGGCACGAGTTTTTGAATAAATAAATTCTGGCCTTTTTGAGCCTCTTTAATCAATAATAGAAGAAAAAAATGAAAATGAAATTGTCGAATGTTGGAAACGAAAAAGAAGAACAAAAAAACGCTAATTTTGTAAAAATTGTTCTTGCGAAAAAAGAAAAATGCAAAAGATTTTTTGTTATACCTGTATGTGGGAAGCACAAATTCTAACTTGTGCCTACTATACAAAGAAATAATTTTTCGAAGTGTTTTTTGTTTTAATTGATAAAATTAAGTGTATTGTAAATTTTTTTGCACAAGGTGAGAAGCCATGTCTATTTTATTTTATACTAAAGAACTATTTAAATACGAGTATCTACTTAAGAACAAAAAAAAATGGGCCTAAAAGAGACATGCTCGAAAATTAACCAAATAGCTTTAAAAATATACAGTTTTTGTGTTTTCTTCTTCGCTAGAGTCTATAATTGATTAAATATGATGTTTCGGACTGGTACGCTAGATTTTTTGCTAAGAATTTCCAAGTGAAATAGGACTTCGTCGATTCGACGAAGATTACCCTTAGTGTGTGTAAAATATGATTACCCTTCTAGGGTTAAGAGCAATCAAGCTGAAATATTGTACGCAAGCTTTGGTGCCCTAAATGGGGGTTGAGTATTAAAATGAGACCGATCGGTTAAAAACTACTCTCACCTACCATACAAACTCTCCCTTTTTGGGGTTTTCCCTGCGATATTGGCCGTATTTTAAGAGGTATATAGCTGACATTTTGTACGCAAGATTCAATGTCTAAGCGGAGGCTACTTTCTAAGATAAGCAATGTCGGTCATAAACTACTCCCACCTCCCATTCAAACTACCTTTTTGGGGTGTACGCCTAACTGCCCCCGTGATAATAGCCGTTGATTAGGAAATATTGAGCTGAAATTTGATATGCAAGCTTTAATCCTATCCTATAAAAGCTTACGTTGTAAGATGAGCAATGTCGGACGTATACTTCTCCCACCTTCCATACAAACTCCCCCTTTTTGGGGGTGTCCGTCTGTATGCCCCTGTAGTTTATGAGCTTTCGGGCTAATATTTGGTATGTAAGCTTCTGTCCAGAAGCAGAGGTTAAGTTCTAAGATAAGCAAGATCGGACTTGCGAACTTCAAATAAAAGAAATTTTGCTTTTACAACTTGGCTAAGTCATGAGCTTTTCACTTAAAAATACCAACACCTTCTTATGATAATGAAATAAAATTACAAAACGGATTAAATTGCTGGAACAGATTACTTTTATTTTGATGTAGTTTTTGAATTCAATTGTAGAATGTTTAGCTTTTTCTATATTAATTTATAAATATCTTCACATTTAGGGTGCTCACAGTTTTGTATTAACTAGTGTGTTAACTTTGCCATCTATTAACTTTTAACAATTTTGTCATCTGGTATCGTTGTTTTTGTTTTGCATATAAATGAGAGATGTCATTTGAGGCTAAAATTGCCACACTCAGGCGCATGTTTTTATAAATGTATATATTGGTTCGTTCCTTGTACTTTGGTACGAAAAAAAATAATTTGTGCAACAGAAAAGTACTTTTGGGAAAATAAAATAACTTTTTAATACTATAAAAGTATTCTTGTACAAAAAGGAGGACTTTGTGGAACAGAAAAGTAAATTTTATGACCTTAGAAATATTTTAGAAAACATAAATTACTTTGTGGAAAAATAAAGACTGTCAACTGTTCTAACTCTTTAATTAATACATGTTAAATTTAGCATACAATTGTAAATATTATAATTGTTTCGTAAATCATTCATTATTCAGTTTGAAATACAGTTTAAAATAAACAATTTCAAGTAGTAATACTAGAAATGATATTAGCAATCCAAAAACATAAACTTGAAGAATTGGTAACAGATATGACAAATTTATAAGAAAGTCAAGAGAATTAGTACGCTGTCGAAAGAAACGAAGCTCATGGCTTAAAATTCCATGCCATTTGGAGTCGTGAACTATTTTTCCTAATACACCAGAAGATGACAAATTCAGTAAATATCTATTGAAAGTTTGGATGTATGGCAATTCTTTTCGCACCCAAAAAAATATCTGCGATGAATAAATGTTAAACTTGAGTATGTGCATTAGTGGATGCTTGAGATATATTTGTTGAAACATATAAAATTCAAGTATGTCCTGAGGACCTGCAAATATACAGGATGTATTCAATTGTTGACGGTATTCGTGAGCAATCTTACGGTCTACGATCTTAAAGCGATCTAATAAAAATGTAGGTATGTGCGGCAACGTGCGTATGTATTCTGCTTCCTTAGTGTCAACGATAAATGACAGATCTGTTCCGTTTAAATCACTTATTTCCTTAATTTTAGGTTCATAAATGTTAGATACCATAAGGCTTGACAGCCTGGCGCAATACAAATTGCTTGACCAAAATCCGAAAGACATGACCCAAAACACGAATAGCCTCTTTGCCATAGTAGTTGTGGGAATTCTAAAATGTCCATTGTTAAGAATCAAGTTGTAAACGTACAACAAAGATGTAGTAAAGCTAATATACGATCGGTGGCATATTACCAACGATGACAGGACAATGACAGACCATTCCGCAATCCAAATAGTTGGTTTATATGTCAGGCGAAAGTAGCTTGTTTTCGATTTAGGACGTGGTGAAGGAACCAACAAATAGGCGTTATAATTCTCCAAAACATTGCTTCTATCCATTACATCGTTGTCGTACATTTCAACTGGCATTATGTCAATAGCTTTGTTTATCATGCCAGTGATCAATGATGTGAAGTTGCTGCTGTTATTGGTGTAGGGAAACTCATTAAATCGAAAGTTGTATGTTTCTATAAAAGTTTTCAGTACCTTGTAGTACGTTCCAGTATATTTAATTTTCCCATTCCTGTCCGTAAAACGATAACAACGAGGAGCACTTGGTATTATGGGAAATGTCAAAGGATACCCATGGAAATTGTGGATTCTCTTTCGATCGCTATATTGGCGGGTACTTGCCATGGCCTGAATCGTAATTGTAGGTACGGGTTCGTATGTATATAGTGAACTATTTGTGAAATACACGGAGTTTATGTTACCGTTAAACCAATGATCTTTGGCAAACTTTTTCAAATCGCTTAAGGTAACCGTTTCATATATCCACAAGATGTGAGTAAAATGAAGTTTATTTAACAATGATTTAACAAGCGATTGTATTTCCTCAATCTGAGCTGCTCCCGTGCAACGAGATGCATTGTTTTTATAACTACTACCACACATGAAAACGATTGTCATAAGTTGATGATGGTGTGAGTTGCAGACTGACGATATATTTTGATTATTGTCGGTAACCAACATTTTTGGTATTTGTATAGTTTCCAGAAGATTTTCGAATTCTTTATTTTTTTCAAAAGATATTAAAATGTTCCACTTGATTTGTAATTCTGCATTCAATTTGTTGACAACGGCTGAGAGATCATGACTATAAGTCGGGGTCATGTTAGGATTTCCACTAAATGAAATTATAAATATCGCAATGTAGATTATTTGTTTCATTTTTGCCTGCAGTTGCAATCCTAACAGAATAACTACTGTTGAATGTGTTCTTTCGATATCGGCGACAGAAATGTACTTATTTGAAATAATTTTCGTAGTGGCAGTCAATGTGTCGAATGCTGTCACAATCCGTTCATTTTCAATATTTGGTTGGGTCTGTTATTATACGTCCTTTGGGTGTTAAACAGTCGATATATTGTGACAATTGCAATGCGGTAACATTTCGATTACAAAGTATTAGGATAGACCTATTCCGCTGTATTTGGCACGGAATTATGTTGAATATGGTCACATATGGGTATTTCCACAAAAGTGTCCACCGTGATCGAAAAATTAAAAGTTGGCAAACAAATTTTTCTGACTTGAATTAGTAAAGACGAATACTTAAAATTTATTAAATTAAAATGTCCAAAGCTTTCCTTAGATTCTGTGTTGACTTAACGAAATGCATAATTGCATTCTTCTGCATTTTTAAAAAAAGATATAACGAAAAAACATAAAAGGCGGCAAAAAAAATTTTTTTTTTTTTTAAATGTCCTTGGAACTATGTTTTATATTCGCTGGTGTACGGATAACTTTTTTTTTGTGCCTGTAAGGTGATACGGTCTAATGTCCACCCTTATCATAAAATTTTAGTTACAACAATAAATAGCTCTAATTCATCGTAAAAAATTAGCAGTTAGCAGCAAAATTTTGATTTTATTTTATTGGCGTTCTAATATAAAATTCGTTGTCAACCATTAGTGGCATATACATTTTATGATATTTCTTAATTTCGCAAATATAACAATGGCTTAAGCAAACATTTTTTTAATAATTTCACAGCTATGGGATATTTTGTTAACATCAGTAACATAACGTAGATCTTTATTACCTCGTGGTTAACCCTACGGTCAATAACCGGGTACCCGGGTACCTTTTTCAACTTTAAACTGCTGTCATTTCTGTAATAACATAGATATGGCCATGAAACTTCTAATCGTCGCGATTAAGGTGTTTATGGACATTTTAAAAGAAAAAGAATTTAATATTATTTACTGCGTCTATGTTTAAAACGCCTTCAAAGTTGACACCTACGTGAGTCAATAACCGGGTACTCCGGTACCCTCATACAATTTACATGATTTTTCCACTGCAGCTTACGTTTCTTTGCCATGTTTTGTAAATATTTTGTAATAGATTACTATATTTTGTTGTTATATTGATCTTCTGCATTCATTACATACGGTATATATGGTTTTCTTTCTTAACTCAATTGTCTATTCATAAGGCAACGGACGCTCCGTCAAGGCATTGTGGAATTGCGTCCACTTCCATAAACGAAATAGTTCTGGCAAAATCCTTAACCTTCTTTCTCCTTGTTTAGACTCACAACCAGTCGTAAGGTTTCCAGTATAAATTTTGCCTTCAAGTTGATAAGAGTTTTTGACATCACAAATCCACTTAGTTTAATTCCATTTTTGCAGGTTTTATTGAGCGAATTTTGTACTGCCTCGGTAAGAAAACTGAAATTCATCGATTGTAAGATTCTCACTTGATTTGTAGTCAGCTGGTATGTTGCATTCAGCGCTGTCTATATATCACGGATTGGTGTATTGTCAAAACGAATATAACGTACCAATGATCAGAATCCGTTTGTGCCGAGTGTTGCTTAGTATATCGAGTAAGATGTGATTGTCCACAAATCTTTCGAAATATAATTATTTCAATGACTCGCGCCAGACCTTAGCCGTACGCTAATGAAGACGTAAATATCAGCTACTTAGATGCTACTTTCAGATGGTGTTTAAAATTTTGAGCTTTCGACATCAATTCTGTTGCTCGTGCTGGGCCACAATGTTGGTGTATAGTATTTTAGCTCCTAATTTAATGGGACGTTGCAGGATTCTTATACCATTCAGTGCCATTGCGAGAAACATACATTACTTCTAGTTACAGGTTGTTCAAGTTCGCCATGACTTTCATCAAAACTATCATTAAACATAGTATTATTTTCAACATTCGTGAACCATAGAATCACCAACTGGGATCTATGTCTGACATATCCTACAAATAATGAATCCACAAAGTTAACGAAAATTTTGCAATGTAAACTAACTTTTATTTCATAAATTTTTAAAACATTCGTTATGATAGCACGTGTACATTCCGGAACAAATGTCTATTCTTCAATTCTGCAAAACCAGTTGTAGTAAACTAACAAAGAAGTAAAATATAAAGTGTTTCTAGGATTCTCGGGGGAGAAACTGTCGAAACGAATATTAATTGAAAAAGATGTGAACTCCAAATTTGAGTTACTTAGTTGATACAAACTGTACATTTTCTATATTTAGTTCTGATCGCTGTTGCACTAGTGAGTAAAAAAGTTGCACGCAAAATGAAAATTTTCAATATGATCGCTAACTCCTATAGAAAAAAGTCTGGTTTCGGTAGTGGCTGCAACTTCTAAAAAATACCAGCAAGAAAACCAACTTTTGTTGATAGGAATTAAATAATTTTACAGTTTGGCATTTCATAACATGAGTTTTGCGCATACCCTAGTGAATGCGAGGGGAAGGGGATTGGTAGATATGCGTGGGAGATTTTAGGGGAAAAGCGAGACTTTTAGCAGAACTATTAAGAAAGTAGAAGTTACACTTAAATATTACCTTCTTTCACTTTGGTAGTAAGGGAAACGCTACAAGATTTTAAAGGTAACTCAGTGAAATTTATTGAGGTATAGGGGGAGATAAATCTGTAGATGACACGATCACTCGATGATAGCTTCCGATCGCGCTTAACGTGGGCAAAGGCTAGCAGGCCGGCTGTTCTCTTCATATCGCTGTGGCATCGGCTGACTGCTAGAACGACGAACGTTTCGATTTAAAAGCGTTCCGGCCACAGTGATGACACAATTAGTTAATGTACATATTTATACCCTCCTACCCGTAGGTTGAGGGTATAAAAAAACAATTTGTGTAGTATACCCTAGGTTTCTTTAAACCAAATTCGATTCATGACTTTTTAAGTCGTTTGAACCATGTCCGTCTGTCTGTCTGGCTGTCCGGCTGGTGCGCACGATACCTCTGAAAAACGCAACCAATTGGTTTGACACTTTACATGGATTAATATTTCCCCAAAACTACTTACGGTATTGCAAATGGGCTACATGGCCACAACCCTTCTGGTACCTCCCATACAAATGTACTATTCCGCCCACTTTAGAAATCGAGTAATAATATCAACACACCCAACGCGATTGTATCCAAATTCAGTATTTAGTAAATGTGTAGCAGAATAAATTTTTGAAGAAAAAACTTGAGGTGTAGCCACGCCCCTTTTGGTACCTCCCATATTAGTGATGGAGTAATAATATCAATACACTCAAAGTGATCGTGCCCACATTTTGTATTTAGTAAAGCTAAATCAGGATAAAATTTTGGGGAAACAACTATAAGTTCTAAGATAAGCATGATCGGATTTTAACTACTCCCACATCCCACACAAATTCCCATTTTGGGGAGTTACAAAATTCATAAAAATAAGCTCCAACTCACCAACTCATAAACTTATCGGTAAATCGATTCAAAATTATTGACAAAAAATGGATGTGTGAAGCTAAAAGTAACGTCCACTTCTCACCAACTCCCCTGTTTTGTGGTACAAAGTTTAATAAAATGTAATTGTAGTGCAAATAACCAGTATTACCACCATTTTCACAAATGGTGAAGGGTATCTGAGCTTCGGCATAGCCGAAGATAACCGCCTTACTAGTTTTTATAATGGTAATATTGGTATGGTTGAATTATGTATGGAACAAAATAGGGGCCAAATGGCCGCCGCGATCGGCGGTACACCTCCATCTGATGGTCCAAATTTTCGATGACGCTGAGGCATAATTGAGGTTCTATGCCGTAATGTGCCGAATTATCTCATCCTTTAGCTCTTGAATTGTTGCTGGCTTATCGACGGACACCTTTTCTTTCAAATAACCCCAAAGAAAGAAGTCCAACGGTGTCAAATCACATGATCTTGGCGGCCAATTGACATCGGATAACACGGTCAGTGAATTTGTCCCGCAAAAGAGCCATTGTTTTGTTAGCTGTGTGGCAAGTGGCACTGTCCTGTTGAAACCACATATCGTCCACATCCATATCTTCCAATTCGGGCCATAAGAAATTCGTTATCATCTCACGGTAGCGAACACAATTAACAGTTACTGCCTGACCGGCCTCATTTTGGAGAAAATACGGCCCGATGATGCCGCCAGCCCATAAACCGCACCAAACAGTCACTCTTTGTGGGTGCATTTGTTACCGAAAGGGTTCAACTGATAGTCAAAGGAAAATTCTCTTTTAACAGTTTTGCTAGTTAAGTAATGACTCCCGCAGTGCTAGTTTAATATTCGCTAAACAAAGATTTAAGGTTCTAGTAAAAATTTACGATATGGACATTTTCAATATCTGGTTATAGCTTTAAACACAAAATAGTGTTCGCTACATAACGTCGTTTCTTGGTGAATGTTTGTCGAACACTGATTTATTAAATTTAGAAAAAAACCTTAAAATTACTTACTTCACTTATACACTGAAATGTCTACATGTACTTATACTACTTGTACATAAATACATATTTTCCTATATAAGCCGTCTGATTACACAACCCAAAGTTTATATCTTTATAAGTTTAGGCTGTTCTGTTATAAAACCATATACATTGTTTATGTACTCAACTCAGCATGCACTAAATCTCACACTTGGCATATCTAAAAGACATGGGTTTCTTAGCTTATCATTTACTGAAATATACAAATATGAACAGTATTATTAAATTAACATAAGCAAACAATATAATTTATGACCACATATTTATAAAGGCCAAAATCTCATCAAATCTCTTTTAGAGAAAGCGGTCAAAAACATGATTATAAAACAATGTTATTTAGACCACATATGCAATCTTATTTTATTGGACATTCTGTTTAATTCTGTTTAATATTTTTGAAAAAAAATCTACGTAAAACATTTAACATTTAATGCCATTCATGTCCACAATTTACATTGGAACTAGTTTTAATATGTGTCCACAAAATATTTAATGCACAGTTCCTTATATTTTATGCATTCAGTACATGTTTTCGACAGTTCTTAATATTGATTCATTATTTTTTCTTAAACACAATTTAAAATAAACAATTTCAAATAAAAATGTTAGAAATGATAGGACTAAGCCAATACAGTAAACAAATAAAATTGGAAGTAGATATGGGAAATTTATAAGAATCTCTTCAGAATTTGCATGTGGTCGTAAAAGGACGATCTCATGACTGATAATTCCATCCCATTTGGAGTCGTACAATACTTTGGCCAATATACCAGAAGATGATAAATTTAGTAAATACTCATTAAAGATGTGGATGTACCCCAATTCCTTTCGAAGCCAAAAAAATAGCTGGTATGAATAAATATTAAAGTTGACTATGTGCATTAGCGGATCCTTGAGAAACATTTGCTGCAATAGATAATACTCAAGTATATCGTGTGGAGCTATAATTATGTAAGATGCATTCAATTGTCGAAGGTTCCGACGAGGACTATCAGAGATCTCAATGCGATCTAATAAAAATGACGGCATATTCGGTAAACTGCGTAGGTGTTCTGTTGTCCCAATATCTACGAGAAATCGCAGATGTGAACGGTTTACGTCACTAATATCATTAATTTTAGGTTCGTAAATGTTTGCTACCAAAATACTTGACAGCCTGGCGCTATACAAATTAACTGATAGAAATCCATACCACATTACCCAACACACGAATAGTCTTTTTGCCAAAGTAGGTGCGGAAATTTGAAAATGTCCATAGCAAAGGAACAAGTTGAAGACGTACAACAGAGACTGGGTGAAACTGATATACCAGCTGTTGCATATTACCACCGATATAAGGACCATAACAAAAAATTCCGCCATCCAAATATATGCTTTAAACGGTAGACGAAAGTATATGGTTTTTGATATAGGACGTGGCGAAGGAACTACCAAATAGTTATTATAATTCTGCAAAACAATGCTTTTATCCATTATTATGTTGTCGAATAGTTCACCTGGTATGACATCTATAGCACCAGATACAATTGGCAGGATCAATGAGCTGGTGTTACCTCTGTCGTAATCATAGGGAAACTCATTAAATCGAAAGTTGTATACACTCATAAAAATTTGCAATATTTTGTAGTAGGTGCCGGTATATACAATTTTTCCATTTCTATCTGTATAACGATAGCAACGAGGTGTAGCTGGTATTATGGGGAATGTAAAAGGATGCCCATGAAAATTGTTTATTCTCTTTCGAACGCTATATTGATGTGAATTTGCCATGGCTCGAATGGTAATATTAGGTAAAGGATCGTATGTGTATAATGAACCATTAACAAAATACACACAGTTTATGTTGCCATAATACCAATGCTCACTGGCAAAGATATTCAAATCACTTAGAGTAGCTTTTTCATATATCCACAATATATGAGAGAATTGAAGTTGCCTTATCAATACGGACAGCTGCATATTTTGGATCATCTCAGCTTCGTCCGTGCAACGAGATTCATTGTTTTGATTACGACTACCACATAAGAAAACAATTGTCATGAGTTCATGCCGGTGTGAGTTATAGACAGACGATAACATTATGCCATTCTTTGTAATTAACATTTTCGGTATTTGTATATTTCTCACGAGTATTTCGAGCTTTTCATCTATATCATGTGTTATTAATAAGTTCCACCTTATTTGTAAGACTGCATTTAATTCGTTAACAGCACTTGACACTTGAGATATGTTCCATTTCATTTGTAAATCTGGATACAAGTCGAGGGCGTGTATTGTGGAAACATTAGCACTTCCACTTAATGACATAACCAATAAAGCAACATGAATTACAGGTTTCATTGTGTCGAAATGAAAAATATTGAATTTATTCCTTAGATTACAGCGATTTAAAAGGTCTACACCCCTTTCGAGTATTTGTCAGAGTGGTCTTACTTGCTTAAAAATGTTAGCACATATGGTTCATGTACAATATTTTGTTTGGTCTATTATTAAGTGTCCCTTGGTCGTAGGACAGCGCACAGTGGTTAAAGTCAATTTTAGTAATTTTAGTAAATCTGTGAACGGAAAGGATAATCTTGACGATATTTCACATACACGAGGCGATGGTGCTTCGAGAGGATTTGAAACCACCCATAGGAATAAGGGAATATTTAATATGATACATTAAAATAAAATTAATTTCAGGACTTTTTAAGATAATTCACCCACTACGATAATTCGAGTAAATCTTTGCCTATACCAATCTGTGCTTAAGTTTATATTATACATAATATGATAAATGTCCAGTTAGTGCAACTACTTCTGATAACATTTCATGTATTTTTTGTAGACTTAATAAATTTGTTAATTTAATAGATCTGAAGGCTTTAATAACTTTTTGATAACTCTGTCCGGTGTGTCCGGCTGTCCGGCTGGTGCGCAGGATAACTTTCGAAAGACGAAACCAAATGTTTTGAAACTTTGCACAAGTAAATATTTCCCCAATTGAAAATGGGCTACATGGCTACGCCAATTCTGGTACCTCCCATACAAATTTACAATTCCGCCCACTTTAGAAATCGAGTAATAATATAATTCTGTATTTAGTAAAGCTTATTCAGGATAAAGTTTTGGAGAAAACCAGTAAGAAAGTTTCACTCGGGCAACCCGACTTACATATACTACCACCCTCAGTAAAACAAAAAAAAATCTATTATATTGATATTATTACTCGATTTCTAAAGTGGGGGAAGTGGTATATTTGTATGGGAGGTACCAGAAGGGGCGTACCTAGACTTCCAGAATTTTTTCCAAAACTTTATCCTGCCAGAACTTTACTTAATACAGAATTTGGGCACGATCGCATTAGGTATATTAATAATATTAATCGATTGCTAAAGTGGGCGGTACCAGGTGTGTATTGGAGGTACCAGATGGGGTGTGGCTCGACTTCCAGTTTTTTTCTCCAAAAACTGTATCCTGCTATAGCATTTTTATATAAAGAATTTGGGTACGATCGCGTTGGATTTATTGATATTATAACTCCATCTCTAAAATAGGCTGAGTTGTACATTTGTATGGGAGGTACCAGAAGGGGCGTGGCTAGACTTTAAATTTTTTTTTCCAAAACTTTATCCTGTTATAGCATTACTAAATATAGAATTTGGGAATGATTGAGTTCGATGTATTGGTATTATTACCTCCTACCCGTAGAGTGAGGGTATAAATATGGAAATTTTGCCCGAAAGCATAATTATACCATCACCCTTAGGGATGAGGGTCTATATCATTTGATACGTCCCAAAAGTGTAACACATAAAAGGAGTCACTTAAGACCCTAAGTTTCTTTGAAACAAATTCGATTCATGACTTTGTAAGTCGTTTGAGACATGTCCATCTGTCTGTCTGGCTGTCCGCTTGGTGCGCAGGATAACTTTCGAAAGACGAAACCAAATGTTTTGAAACATTGCACAAGTTAACCCTACGGTCAATAATCAAAAAAATATACGTTAGTCAATAACCGAGCACCCGGGTACCCTAGCTTACTTATTTGGTGATTTTATGTAAAATATTACACATTTCCGTCAATTATGTGTGAAAATCATGTTATAAGATTCCGAACTGTTTATTTATTTAATTCCCATCAACAAAAGTTGATTATCTTGCCGATATTTTTTGGAAGTTGCAGCCACTGCCGAATCTGGACTGCAGATAAGTTTTCATAGGAGTTACCGGTCATATTGAAAATTTTCGTTTAGTGTACAACTTTTTTTGAAAGAAAAGGTAGATTACATCGCAACATTTTCGTTGTAGATTTATTATTTGTAGGATATTTCCGACATAGATCCCAGATGGTGATGCTATTGTTGACGAATGTTGATGATAATACTATAATGAAAGTTCGGAACAAAAGACATGGCAAACTTGAACAACCAGTTACTAGAAGTAATGCAGATAACATTTATGCCTTCATTACCACATTCTTAATGTCTGGCGCAAGTCATTTAAATAATTACATTGCGAAAGATATGTGGGCATTCACATCTTACTCGTTGTACCGAGCAACACTAGGCACAAACGGCTTTTGAACATCGATACGTTTTATTCCTTTCGACAATGCAAATTCCATTAGCCAAAAAAAACTTACAAACATTGTTAGACCAATATGTGAACATACCAGCTTATTAGAAACTAAGTGTGAGTCTTACAATCGATGAATATCCGTTTTCTTACCGAGGCAGTACAAAATTCGCTCAATGGGATGTATTGAAAATCTGCAAAAATTGAATAAAACTTTATGGTTTTGTGATGTCAAAAACTTTTATCAACTTCAAGTCAAATGTATATACTGGAAACCTTACGGCTGATCGTAAGACTAAAGAAGGAACATTGGTGGTTAAGGATTTTGCTAGGACTATTTCGTTCAATGGAAGTGGACACAATTCACAATGGACAATTTTTTAACACACTTGCCTTGACAACGCATCCGTTGTCTTATGAATTGTCAATTGTGGAACGTTAAGAAAGAAAAACCATATATACCGTAGATAATGAATGCAGGAGATCAATACAAAACAAAATAAAGTAATCTACTACAAAATATAAACTGCACCAAATACAGAATTACAAATAATGGCAAAGAAACGTTACCTGTAGTGGAAAAATCATGTAAATTGTATGAGGGTACCGGGGTACCCGGTTATTGACTCACGTAGGTGTCAACTTTGAAGGCGTTTTAAACATAGACGCAGTAAATAATTTTGAGATTTTTTTCTTTAAAAACATCCATAAACACCTTAATCCGATTGACCGTAGGGTTGATATTTCCCCAATTGAAATGGGCTACATGGCCACGCCACTTCTGGTACCTCCCATACAAATTTACAATTCCGCCCACTTAAGAAATCGAGTAATAATATAATTCTGTATTTAGTAAAGCTTATTCAGGAAAAAGTCTTAGAGAAAAAACTTTAAGTCTAGGCATGCCCCTTTTGGTACCTCCCATACACATGTACCATTCCGCCCACTTTAGAAATAGAGTAATAATATCAATGTACTAGAAAATGTTATTTTTGACTGAGTGTGAGGGTATATGTACGTCGGTTTTCCCGACTGAAACTTTCTTACTGGGTTTTCTTTATATTTGTACAGTCGAACTTCTCTATAACGTAGTTATTGGAGATCGCCAATTTCACGTTATATGACACTTTTAAAAAATTTTCAAACTCTTCGTATTGATAAAAAATAATACTTACATACTACATTAGCTGGCATTTTTGTTGGATTATATACCGCACGTAGAAAAATATCATAAGTGCTTCGATCTTCTGCGCTTCTGCCCCAGTTAGTCACACCAAGTTCTGTAAGGTTCTCAATAACCTGGTCTTTCCAACGGAGTTTTGGTCGGCCTCTTCTGCGCCGTCAATGTCGAAGACTTTTCGAGCTGGAGCATTTTCGTCCATGCGTACAACATGACCTAGCCATCACAATCGCTGCACCTTAATACGTCTGACCACGTCAATGTCAGTGTACAGCTCATGATCTATACGACGCCGATACTCTCCGTTAACGATGATGGGCTCATATATTTTACGGAGTATATTTCTCTCGAATACTGCCAGAACCGATCCATCCGCTAGTGTCATAACCCAGGATTCTGAACCATACATCAAGACAGATAGAACCAGTATCTGGTATAGCTGGATTTTTGTTCGCCGAGAGAGGGCTCTGTCATTAAATCGCTTGGTAAGTCCGTAGTAGGATTTATTAGCAAGCAGGATTCTTCTCCGGATCACGAGGCTGACATTGTTTGTTTTGTCGATGGCGGAGCCTAGGATGATAACATTATCTACCATCTCAAAATTATAGTTGTCATCGTTCACGCAGTTTTCCAAACGAGTAGATTCTTTGTTCGTTGCAACTAATAACTTGGTTTTGTCCTCGTTCACCATTAGACCCATTTTCGCTGATTCCTTCTGTATACCAGAGAAGGTTGCAGTCACATCCCGCAGTTTTCGACCGATGATGTCTACGTCATCAGCGTACGCGAGTAGCATGTGGCTTTTGTTGAATATAGTGCCACTCGTGTTTACTGCAGCTTTTCTCATTATCATCTTCATCACAATGTTGAAGAGATCGCACGATAGGCCGTCGCCTTGTTTTAGGCCTCGTCTGGTATAGAATGGCTCCGTAAGGTCCTTGCCAATCTTCACTGAAGACTTCGTGTCAGTCAGCGTCATTCCGCAAAGGCGTATCAGCTTCGCTGGAATACTAAACTCAGCCATGACCGAGTAATTTCTGCCATATTGGGCTGTCGGAGGCAGCTTTATACTCGACGAAAATATGGTAGGTGTCGATCTGTTTCTCTTGGGTCTTTTTCAGGATTTTCAGAAGTGTGAATATTTGGTCAGTTGTTGATTTACCAGGTCTAAAACCACACTGATAGGGCCCGATCAGATTGGATAACACTGGCTGTAGTCTTTTACATAGCACACCCGACAGGACCTTATATGCGATGGGTAAAAGGCTGATCCCCCGGTAGTTAGAGCACACACAGGGATCACTTTTTTTAGCACAGGACATAATACGCTTAGATTTTAAGGCATGCACTCGTTAAGCCAAACCGTGGTGGGAGCTGGTGCATGCTCGTTATCAGCTCCTCACCATCGGATTTGAAGAGCTCCGCCGGAAGTCCGTCGGCACCGGCTGCTTTATTGGTTTTCAGCCGCAAAATTGCTCTTCTTTCCTCGGCTTGACTTGGTGGTGGGCAATATAAGCCGTTGTCGACAATTGGCGGGATACCTTCACGTGCGCTGCCTTCTGGAACCAGCAGTTGCTGGAAGTGTCCTCCCATATATGCAACACACTCTTCGTATCTGTAACCAGATTTCCATCCTTGTTCTTACAGGAGGGGAGCCTATTACCGTAGCCTTTTGCTTCTACTTTCTGGTAAAATTTTCGGGCCTCACTTTTATCCCTGTACCGCTCTATATCCTCGTTCACCCGTTCCTTCATCTGCCTTTTATTTACGCTTAAATAGCTGTCTCGCCTGTTTTACTGTCTCCTTGTACCGTTTCCTAACAGCACATTTACAATAGGCTGTATCGTTGCCCTATAAGCAACTTCCTGTTCCTTAGCCGAGATGCGACATTCATTTCATATCCTAGCACGGTTGTGGCAGCGGTTGCCATGGAATGCGCAATATGCTGCCACTGAGTATCGGGGACGCCTCTATGTGTCGTAGTGGTTGGGAAAGCTGGTTAGAGTAGGCAGTGGCTATCTCTGGGGTTTGCAGAAGCTGCTGTCTTTGTGTTTGGTTACGTGCGTTTTTATCTTTGCTCACCTTAGATGCAACCAGGTAATGATCCGAGCCAATATTACCACCACGGATCACACGCACGTCCCTGACACTAGATGCATGCCATTCCATCAATTACCACATGATCAATTTAATTTTAGAGTTTTGATCGGGGGATAGCCAAGTTGCCTTGTGGATATATTTGTGCTGGAATCGTGGCATGAGCACAACTCAGCGTGATGTAGAAATATTTCACCTTGATGCGAATTGCGGCTATTCGATCACTAACAAAACTTTATCCTGTTATAGCTTTATAAAACACAGAATTTGGTGTATTGATATTATTACTCCATCTTCAAAGTGGGCGGAATGGTAAATTTGTATGGGAGGTACCATAAGGGGCGTGTCAAGACTTCCAATTTGTTCTCCAAAACTTTATTCTGCTTGAGCTTTACTAAATACAGAATTTGGTCACGATCGCGTTGCATCTGTTAACAATATTAAACGATTGCTACAGTGGGCGCTATCTGATGGGTATGGGAGGTACCACATGTGGCGTGGCTAGACTTCCAGTTTTTTTTTCTCAAAAACTGTATCCTGCTATAGCTTTACTAAATAAAGAATTTGGGTACGATCGCGTTGGATTTATTGGTATTATTATATTTCTAAAGTGGGCGGAAAGGTACATTTGTATCGAAGGTACCAGAAGGGGCGTGGCTAGACTTCAATTTTTTTTTTTTAAATTTTTTCCTGTTATAGCTTTACTAAACACAGAGTTTGGGTACGATCCCGTTACGATTTCTGAAGTGAGCAGAATGATGTACTTGTATGGGAGGTACCAGAAGGGGCGGGGCCATGTATCCCATTAGCAACACCGTAAGTAGTTTTGGAGAAATAATAACTCGTGAAATATTCAAAACATTTGGTTGCGTCTTTCGAAAGTTATCGTGCCAACCAGACAGACAGACGGACATGAGTCAAACTTCTTAAAAAGTCATGAATCATGACTCCTTCTATGTGTTTTACGTTTGGGTTGTATCAAATAATATATACAAATTAATTATTTTTGTACTACACTTAAGACAGAAAAAGTGTGTATAAAGTAAACGTTTATTGACCGTTGATTTTCGAATTAAAATCAGGCATGTTATTCCCCTACTAGCATCTCCTATACCCCGTTGAGAATACCTTACTTCTAATATTTTATATTTACAGGTGAAACCTTAGAAACCCCAACCATTAGACATTATGATTTCTTTTGAGATATTTGTGCGAGTTATAAGGGAATTTTTTTTTTGATTCTTATGCCCAGAGATATTGAATTTAACAACAATTTAATTTCTAACTTAGATTTCATTGAGAAGTTGTTGGAAAGAATTTTATGGAGATGCAATCTATGTTGTAACTTAAAAATGAAATATCTCTTGAATTTGACCTAATCTTTAAAAACGGAGTATGCCACTGTGTTCCACGGCCCAAAATTAAGTTCAGGTATCTCGGCGTTTTTGTGTATCATTTTCACGTACTTACAGTGTAATTAAAAAAAAAACTATTCAAAAAGTAACTAAATTTATTGCAACAGGTTCTTTTTTATAATTTTTTTACTCACATGAAAGGCACCACAGTGCTGTGATAACCAATATTGATGTGAAAAACATAATAAATCATAACTTATTTTGAACACTGTGAAAAATGATACATTGTGACATGAATGCCCTTCAGGGAATCTACTGATAGGGAAACGTGTAGGTAGAAAATTGAAAATAATTTGTTGTAACTTTGTAAAATAGACAAGCCGTTTGTTCACCTCAAATATCAACATCATATATGTACAAAGTTACATACATTTCGAGTCATTAAAAAACTATCACTAACAATCAATATTTAAAATTAACACTGTGTGACAAAATTCAGGTTTAGTAATACTATTTGAAGTTTCACCATTAATTCTATGTGAATGCTTTACTTGCTAAAACGACCCAGGCCACTTTTTAATTTTTTAAAAATTTAAATTTTTAATCACTGATAGATTTTATATTTTTTTGTATTAGAAAAAATGCCTTCAATTATAGAAATTAACACTTGAAAATTTTTTACATTCTTTACTTTACTTTTATAATTAACAGTGTTTTAAAAAAATCATATCTGCTTTTTTCAATATGAAGTTAATCGGTTTGGCAAGTGAAGCTTCCATTTAGTATCAGAGGAAGCTCAGGAAAAAAGAAACAAGGATTTAAGATTTTATGGAGAGCACTATACCAAAACATTTTACGAAAATTTACAAACAAAAAAATTATTTATATATTGCTGAGAACGTCAAATCCGCTCAACTCTAGCATTCGAAATCAATGGAAAATAGAACATCAGGACTTACATGAAGAAGAAAATGGGCTGCTACAGGACAAAAATAACACAGACCTAAATATGGAATATTTCCAGCCAAATGATTGATTGAATGATTGAATTGTTATTTGTATTAAGAGAAAATGAAACCATTAAGAAAGTTTCAGTTGTGAAACTCGACTTATATTTACCCTCACCCTCCGTAAAATCTAGAATTTTCTAGTATATTGATATTGTTAATCGATTTCTATTGTGGGTGGAGTGGTTCATTTGTATGAGAGGTACCAGAAAGGGCGTGGCTAGACTTCCTGATCTGCTCTCCAAACCTATATTCCGATAAAACTTTGCCAAATACAGAGTTTGGGCACGATTGCGTGGTGTGTATTAATAATGTTAATCGATTTCTATTTCGAAAGTTATCGTGCGTACCAGCCGGAAGTGAATCTTGCATCTTAAGCCGACTCACAAACTCCTTTATGGTGGCACATGGTCTGGATTCTCTATAGGGTCTGCAGATGTCCTCAAAACTATGAGTCTGACATCATTGCTATCCAGGAGATGAGATGGGCAGGACAAGGAGGCTCGCGACGTAAAAATTGCGATATCTAATACAGCTACCATGCCGAAAAGCACGAACAGAAAGACAGACAGAAATTGAATCTTGCATCTTAAGCTGACTCACAACCTCCTTCGTGGTGGCACCTGGACAATGTTGTTCGTGATTATTTTTTATCATGAATAGCGGCTGATAGTGTCAGACGAACCCTTGTGGTTGGGCCACGAGAAAGCAACCCTCCAAATGTTGACGATCTCCGCAAACTTACTAAGGAGAAGGTGCCATTATCCGACTGGCTTATGTCCTCAAAAAATATAAGGCTGACATCACCGCCATCCAGGAGATGAGATGGACAGCACAAGGACGCTAGCGACGTAAAAATTGCGATATCTATTACAGCTGCCATGCCGAAAAGCACGAATTTGGATGTTGATTTGTAGTTAGCGAGAGACGATGAGACTAACGGTGCATTTTAAGAGCGCCTAGAGGAAACATACAACCGCTGCCCTGGCTACGACATTAAATTGTTCTGGGAGACTTTAATGCAAACTGATGCGTTACACTTTTTATACCATCATCCTTAGGGATGAGGGTATATATCGTTTGATACGAAAACCAGTACAGAAATTTCAGTCAGATAAACTGACTGATTAATACCATCACCCACTATAAGATATTGTTTAAGTCTTGAGTTATTGAAATTAACCGATTTGTAATTAAAATTACTTATGTATTATTAGGTATATGCTTGCTTTGGAGCGTAAACGGTTGTAGCTTAGACTTTCGGTCATAATACCGGTGGTCTAAAGACATGTAGCAAAACCGTAAAAGATTGACTTATTTGTTTACGAGGTACCGTTAGGGTAGATCAAAGTGTCCGAATTTTTTTTGGTAAATTAATGTTCAATTTCCAAAAATAGGTCAATTTGTATGGGAGGTACCTGAAGGGGTCAACCGATAAGGTCCATATTCATCAAAGAGTCAAATTTTCATGAGCGTACAACTTACGCAAATTCTGGCTGAATTCAGTGTATTTGTAAAAAAGATATGTATGTAACACTATGGGGGCAAATTCGATCATTTGTATGGGAGGTACCAGAAGAGGTGTCGCAAATAATTAGGTTTTTTGAGGTTATGCCTCCTATTACAAGATAAATTAACTGACCAAATCTGATTGTCCTCCAGGTGCCGGTTTGGAAGTTATGGGGAAATATTAATGTACCAAAAATAGGTAATTTTACATACATAACTCGAGTAAACCTTAACGGATCGGTATAAAAATTTACCAGTATTAATATTTATCAAAACGAACTTATGGGATTGTAAATGAATAGCCTCACCCCTTCTGGTACCTCCCATACAAAATTACCTCTTTTTAGATAGTTAATATTTGTTTCATAACTTCCAAACAGATGACCAGGGGATATTTGAATTTGGTCAGTTTATTTATCTTGCAAAAATTGATAAACCCTAGTAAAACCGAAACCTTTGACACACCCCTTCTGGTACCCCCCATACAAATGACCAAATTGACCCTTATAGTTTTACATACACATATTTTCTTCGGTAAACTGAATTCACTCAAATCTTGCGTATGATGTTCAGTTATGAAAATTGGACTCAGGAATGAATATGGACTATATCAGTTTTTGCCTTCTGTTACCTCCCATACAAAATGACCTATTTTTGGAACATTTAGGGGGGTAATTAAAGTCGGTCGATAAATTTATATTGTGATATAAGGCAAACCTCAGAAAACCTAACTTTTTGACACACCCCTTCTGGTATCTCCCATACAAATGACCGAACTCACCCCCATAGTTTTACATATATATCTTTTTTGTAAGTACACTGAATTTAGTTAAATTTTGCGTAAGTTGTGCAGTTAAGAAAATTTTAATCAGGAGTGAATATTGACTATATCGGATCACCCCTTCTGGTACCTACCATACAAAATGACCTTTTTTGGAAAATTAATATTTCTCCCATAACTTCTAAACCGACACCTGCTGCCCCTAATTATACCTGCTACTAAAATAATTTAATTTTTTTACGGTTTTGCTCCACAAGCAGAAAAAAAACAATACATAAGTAATTTTATTTTAATTAAAAATCTATTTATTTTAATAACTCAAGACTAAAAAAGACTATATTGGGTGATGGTATTTATCAGTCAGTTTAACTGACTGAAATTTCTGTACTGGTTATACCATCATCCTAAGGGATGAGGGTATATATGACACAAAAAAAAAATAACAAGACACGTTAGGATGCCCCTAATTGTACCTCCTATACAAATAAGTCAAATATTTTTACGGTTTTGCTGCACAAGCAGGCAAAAAATAACACATTGCAGCCATAAAATCTTGAACCAATTGAGACCACCAAAATCTAAAAGCTTATGATGGTAGAAGAAAACGCCTAGTTGGGTTTTGCATTATTAGCTAACCATGCGCATGAAGAGAGTGAAGGGTATATTAATTTTGTTCTTCCATTTGTAACGCCCATAAGGAGGCGTGGTAGGTATGACAATATATATATATATATAAATGATCAGCATCGAAATCTGAGTCGATTTAAAGGTGACCGTCTGTCTGTCTTTCTGCGATTACAGGCGCAGTTTAAGAGATATCGAGAATGCAAGCTTCTATCCTTAAAGCGGAGTTTAAGTTCTAAGATGAGCCCGATCGGTCAAAAACTACTTCCACCTCCCATACAAACTCCCCCTTTTTTGGGGTCTGTCCCTGCGATTACAGCCGTAGTATAAGGGCAATCATGCTGAAGTTTTGTATGCAAGCTTCCCTACACCAAGTGGAGGTTGAGTAGTAAGATGAGACCGATCGGTAAAAAACTACACCCACCTCCAATACTTAATTCCTCTTTTTGTGGGTGTCAGTATGTCAGTTCCCGTGATTACAGCAGTAATTTAAGAGCAATCAAGCTGAAATATTGTACGCAAGTTTTGGTGCCCTAAATGGGGGTTGAGTATTAAAATGAGACCGATCGGTTAAAAACTACTCTCACCTACCATACAAACTCTTCTTTTTTGGGGCTTTTCCCTGCGATTGCGGCCGTATTTTAAGAGGTATACAGCTGATATTTTGTACGCAAGATTCAATATCTAAGCGGAGGCTACTTTCTAAGATAAGCAATGTCGGTCATAAACTACTCCCACCTCCCATTCAAACTAACTTTTTTTGGTGTACGCCTAACTCCCCGTGAATATAGCCGTAGATTAGGAAATATTGAGCTGAAATTTGATATGCAAGCTTTAATCCTATAATAGGAGCTTACGTTGTAAGATGAGCAATGTCGGACGAATACTTCTCCCACTTTCCATACAAACTCCCCCTTTTTGGGGGTGTCCGTCTGTATGTCCCTATAGTTAATGAGCTTTCGGGCTAAAATTTGGTATGTAAGCTTCTGTCCAGAAGCAGAGGTTAAGTTCTAAAATAAGCATGATCAGATTTAAACTACTCTCACATCCCATACAACTTCCCATTTTTGGGAAGTTAAAAAATTCATAAAAATAAGCTCCAACTCACCAACTCATAAACATATCGGTAAATCGAATAAAACCGATACAAAATGGATGTGTGAAGCTGAAAGCCACGTCCACTTCTCACCAACTCCCCTGTTTTGTGGTACAAAGTTTAATAAAATATAGTTGTAGTGCAAATAACCAGTTTTACCACAAATTTTACAAATGGTGAAGGGTATCTGAGCTTCGGCATAGCCGAAGATAACCGCCTTACTATTTTTAATTCGTTTTTGAAGTTTTCAACTGGGAGGAGGATTTTTCAAAGAACATGTACTGATTCTTAAGTCTATATAGCTATTAGGAAATTTAAGCACTATTCATTGGAGTTGGACAAGAAAACAGCTTTTGTTTACAAGGAGGAAGGGGCTCAACTCTGCAAATGTTGAGGAAATATCTTGGCCAAATTTTTTTTATCATGTCATTGCAAATCTCTCTGAGGAGAAATGGTTCCAACACGACGGCACAACAAGCCTTACAGCGCCAAATGTTTGGTGTTAAATATTTTTGCTAGGGGCGCGGCACCATACATTTCCAACCTGGCTGTAACTCTTCCTGTGCGATCAGCTTCATATCTCTGATAGTTCATGATATAAGGACGTTTAAAGTTTCAGGATTTAAGCCACGCCCACTGATACGATTCCACCCATTTTTTGTTGGATGAAGAATTTTCGTGCCAAATGCATCCCAAAGGCAATTGGTGAAAAAGTCCTCCGGATATAGGGTTTTAAAAAATTGGATCCAATGGGCGTGGCCACAACCACTCAATATATTAAAAATTCAAATAGCATATTTTCACCACCAAACTCACTGCAACATTCTGTGAATATTTCATAAAGATCGGTCCAGTCGTTTTCAAGTCTATACGGCACGAAAAAAATGCAAACAATCAAAGAAAAACAAACTCATTTTTTGATATAGATAAAACCGTTTATTTCAAATAGTAATGCTGTTAGCAAACAAGATTTGTGTTGACCAGTGTTATTATTGATTCATTATTTTCTTTTTTTAAAACATAATTTGAAATAAACAATTTCAAACATAAATGCTAGAAATGAAATGACTAAGCCACTACAGTAAACAAATAAAATTGGGAGTAGATATGGGAAATTTATAAGAAACTCTTCAGAATTTGTATGTGGTCGAAAAAGGACAATCTCATGACTGATAATTCCATCCCATTTGGTATCGTAAATTATTTTTGCCAATATACCAGATGATGATAAATTAAGTAAATACTCATTAAAGATGTGCGTATACGGCAATTGTTTTCGAATCCACAAAAATAGCTGGTACGAATAAATATTGAAGTTGAGTATGTGCATAAGCGGATCCTTGAGAAACTTTTGCTGAAACAGATAATACTCAAGTACATCCTGTTGGGCTATAAGTATGCTAGATGTATTCAATTGTCGAAGGTTCCGACGAGGATTATCAGAGACCTCAATGCGATCTAATAAAAATGACGGCATATTCGGTAAACTGCGTAGGTGGTCTGCTGTTGCAAAATCTACGAGAAATGGCAGATGTGTACGGTTTACGTCACTAATATCATTAATTTTAGGTTCGTAAATGTTTGCTACCAAAATACTTGACAGCCTGGCGCTATACAAATTAACTGATAGAAATCCATACCACATTACCCAACACACGAATAGTCTTTTTGCCACAGTTGGTGCGGAAATTTGAAAATGTCCGTAGCAAAGGAACAAGTTGAAGACGTACAACAGAGACTGGGTGAAACTGATATACCAGCTGTAGCATATTACCACCGATATAAGGACCATAACAAAAAATTCCGCCATCCAAATATATACCTTAAATGGTAGACGAAAGTAGATGGTTTTTGATATAGGACGTGGCGAAGGAACTACCAAATAGTTATTATAATTCTGCAAAACAATGCTTTTATCCAGCATCACGTTGTCGAACATTTCACCTGGGTAGACATCTATATATCCAGACGCAATAGGCTGAATCAATGAGTGGATGTTACCGTTGTCGTAATCATAGGGATACTCATTATATCGAAAGTTGTATACACTCATAAAAATTTGCAATATTTTGTAGTAGGTGCCGGTATACACAATTTTTCCATTTCTATCTGTATAACGGTAGCAACGAGGTATAGCTGGCACTATGGGGAACGTAAAAGGATGCCCATGAAAATTGTTAATTCTCTTTCGAACGCTATATTGATGTGAATTTGCCATGGCTCGAATGGTAAGATTAGGTAAGGGATCATACGTATATAATGAATCATTTACAAAATACACGGAGTTCATGTTGCCATAAAGCCAATGCTTGCTGGCGAAGGTTTTCAAATCACTTAAAGTAGCTTCTTCGTATATCCACAATATATGAGTGAAATGAAGCTGCCTTAACAGTACTGACATCTGAATAGTTTCGCGTCGCTCAGCTTTGCTCGTGCAACGAGATTCATTGTTTTGATGACTGCCACACAAGAATATAATTGTCATGAGTTGATGTTGGTGTAAGTTATAGACAGGCGATACAGTTCCGCTATACTTTGTAATTAACATTTTCGGTATTTGTATATTTCTCACGAGTATTTCGAGCTCTTCATCTACATCATATGTTATTAATAAGTTCCACTTAATATGTAAGGCTGCATTTAATTCGTTGACAACACTTGACATTTCAGATATGTTCCATTTCATTTGTAAATCTGGATTCAATTCAAGGGCGTGTATCGTGGCTTGATTACGGCTTCCACTTAATGACATAACCAATATAGCAATATGAATTACAGGTTTCATTGTGTTGCTCTAATTGCAATTTTGACAACAAAAATATTCAATTTATTCCTTCGATTACAGCGATTTAAAAGGTCTACACCCCTTTCGAGTATCTGCTAGAGTGGTCTTACATGTTTAAAAATGGTATGGTTCATGTACAATATTGTGTTTGGTCTATTATTAAGCGTTCATTGGTCGTGGGACAGCGCACAGTGGTTCAAAATCACAATTAGTAAATCTGTGAAGGGATAAGAAAATCTGGACGAAACTTCATAAACAAGAAGCTACGGTGCTTCCAGATGGTTTTAAACCATCCCGCAGAGGGGTAATTTAACTATCTGGACGGCCAAAATTATTTAAAGCAAATTTATGAAGCAGAATGTTAAAAAATTAAATTAAAACTAGTACTGAAATTTCAGTCAGGTAAACTGGACCTGGATAAACTGGGACCGGCCGTGGCATAGTGGTTAGAACACGCGACTACCATGCGGGAGATCGCAGGTTCAAACCTGGCTCCAGTCATCTTAAAAAAATTATTCTTTCATTGTCGGCTCTCCTCGAATGTTGTTGACAGCAACTTCGCAGTATTAAGTGTCGAGTCAATCGGCGTGTCTAGTAAGAGCTTCTCAAACAGTGACGTTCGCATTCGTCGATAAACAAGTAGGTGCCGTTTGTTGTGAATCTAAAAATTTAAAGCGTGTTAATTCACAACAACGCGAGAAGCTATCCCATACCTCATTCATGGGGTGGAAAGGGAAACTAAGTAAACTGACTGATAAATACCATCACCCATTAACAAAGTCTTGTTTAAGTCTTGGGAGCAAAAAGAATGGGTGTGACAAATAGTTATGTTTTCTGAGGTTATGCCTCATTACAATATAAATTAACTGATCAAATTTCATAATCACCCAGGTGCCCGTTTGAAATATCAATATTATTATTAAACCGACCAATTTTCATTACCCTCCAAGTGTCCGCTTGAAAGTTGTGGGAGAAAAAGTTATTTTCCAAAAATAGTTAATTTTGTATGGGAGGTACCAGATTTTTTTCCAGATTTTTTTCTCAAAAACTTTATCCTGATTGAGCTTTACTAAATACAGAATTTGGGCACGATCCCGTTAGATCTGTTAATAATATTAATCGATTTCTAAAGTGGGCGGTATCAGATATATATGGAAGGTAACAGATGGGGCGTGGATAGACTTTCAGTTGTTTTTTTCTCAAAAACTGTATCCTGATATAACTTTACTAAATACAGAATTGGCGCACGATTGCGTTGGGTGTACTGATATTATTACTACATCCCAAAAGTGGGCGGAAAGGTACATTTGTATGGGAGGCCCCATAAGGAGCGCCGCTAGACTTCCAATTTTTTCTCCAAAACTTTATCATGTTATAACTTAATAAAATACAGAATTGTGGCACGATCGTGTCGAGAATATTGATATTATTACTCCATCTCTAAAGTGGGCGGCGTGGTACATTTGTATGGGAGGTACCAGAAGGGGCGTGTCTAGACATCCAGATCTTTTCTTTAAAACTTTATCCTGTTATAGCTTTACTAAATACAGAATTTGGGCACGATCGTGTCAAGTGTATTGATATTATTATTCCATCTCTAAAGTGGGCGGGAAGGTACATTTGTATGGGAGGTACCAGAATGGGTGTGTCTAGACTTCCAGATTTTTTCTCCAAAACTTTATCATGCTTGAACTTCACAAAATACAGAATTTGGTCACGATCGCGGTAGTTCTAATAATAATATCAATCGATTTCTAAAAAGGGCGGTACCAGATATGTATGGGGGTAGCAGATGGGGCGTGGATAGACTTCCTGTGGTTTTTTCTCAAAAACTGTATCCTGATATAACTTTACTAAATAAAGAATTTGGGCACGATCGCGTTGGATTTATTGATATTACTACTCCATCTCTAAAGTGGGCGGAAAGGTACATTTGTATGGAAGATAACAGAAGCGGCGTGGCTAGACTTCCGATTTGTTCTCCAAAACTTTATCCTGCTTGAGCTTTACTAAATGCAGAATTTGGTCATTTGGTCGTGACTAGACTTCCAGTTTTTTTTTCCAAAAACTTTACTCTGTTATAGTTTTACTAAATGTAGAATTTGGTTACGATCGATTACTCGATTTCTCAAGTGGGCGCAATTGTACATTCGAGTGGGAGGTACCAGAAGGGGCGAGACCATGTAGCCCATTTTCAATACCGTAAGTAGTTTTGGGAAAATACTAACTTGTGCAAAGTTTTAAAACATTTGTTTTCGTCTTTATTCGCTATAGTTTCCGGATAGTTTAAAAACAATTTTTTTATAAAAGTAGGCGGCGCCACGCCCCATTTTAAAAAATCGCTCTGATGACTTTTCCAATAGACCGATTAATACGAAAATTATACCAAGTGGTACTGTTGACCTGTAAATAGTCCCTTGCTATATTTGGTTGTGATTGGATAAAGGGGCGTGGCACCGCGCATACAACTTATGAACTATCAGATGTATGAATTTGTTTCATATGTTGTTGCTGCAGCATGAATTACAGTAACGGTGGAAGTGGGCTGTGCCACACCCCTTTCAAACTAAACCGTTATAACTGTCAAAATTCCACAGTATATTGCAGTTCACCTAGAGATATGAACAGTAAGGTGAACCAATTTGTTTATTCGCAAATATCGTAACCAAAATCGGAATCTACGATGAATTGTTAGAAAATTTCACCAATAAACTTTGTGTCTAAAATCAATTCCTAGCTCGCGCTGGGAAGCATGACGATTTCAGATAGAGATTTTTTGGTTTTTTTAAATGAGCACAAACCGAAAACTTCAGAAATAAATTTTTTTAAACCTTTTGCGTAAAACTGACTTAGGTATTACAGAAGCAAATCTATGTATTGGTGAAAAGGTTATGACCTCTGATTGTTGGCATACTGAAATAAAGTTTTTAAAAATCATATTTAAGAATATTGGGCAGGATCCCAAGCAATGTCAAAAATATACCATTCTCCTCGTCTTGGTCTCCAAGCATCGGAATGGTAGGTAAAAATTGGAGCCGAGCCCATAGGTCTGATGCTTTCGATAATTGTTCTTTGTAAAAAAATATCTCTACCTGCAATCTTCATGCTTCTCAGCGCGAACTAGGAATTGGTTTTAGATATAAAGTTTCTAAGTGAAATTTTTTAGAATTCATCATAGATTCCGATACTGGTATACGATTACCACGTTTTTTTCGACGTGAACAAATTGATCCGCCCTAATGAACAGGCTATTTGGAACTAAATAAGTAAAAAGTGCAGAGGCGCTGCCCACGCACTTCAATATTTGACTTATAAACTGTATCAAATAATGGTCCGTACACCAGGCAGTTGTGGACACATAGTAGCTGCGCAGACTTAAACAGTGATTTGTTTTTAATTTACTTTACAGGCATGTATTTTTCAATTACTTTTCAGGAGAGCGAATCGGTAATAAATCCAATAGATAGAAAAATTAAGCAATATTCATTGTAGTTATACTGGAAAACACCTTTTGTTTTATTGGGGCACAATTAAAATTTTTATAGTATGTCAGAGGTAACATTAGCAAACATTTGCAAATAACCTATGTATGGGATATTTTTTTGACGTATATAACTTCTGATAGGTATGAGTGTAAATCTAGCTGTCATACTAATGAAGTGTGATAAACTTTCATTCAGAATACTTTGGAAAATCACCATGTAAAGACTACACAAGAACAACGTTTACAAATCTTGCAAATTTATTTTCGAAATGCGCGTTCTGTTCGCCAAACTTATGGAGCCCTTTGTGAAGTTTACGATGCATATACTCATCCATCTGAGCAGCTAATAGAAGCTGTAGACGTAAGTGTTACAGGTGACTCGAATTTATCGAACCGACGCCGTTCTCAGCAACTCGGTCTCTACAAATTCTGAGGAAAGATCTTGTTTGTTAAGCCAAGCGTTGATGGCGACATTATCTCAAAAAATGGTAATACGATTTCAATACAAAGATAGTAACCGGGAATATTATTGATCCGAGTGAGAAAAAGACATGGCAAATATGGCTAAAGGCATGAAGCTTCAAACGAAATTTTCATTTGCGGTCAATAGGCAGAGAAGTCATGACAACGCCCAAAGAGATAGTTAGTATACAGACGGTTCCCGCTTCTACAGATAAAAATAAAATTTTATTAACGGAATGTCTGTTTCCGATTTGTGAAAGATATGATTTTGATGATGAACTTTTTACTATCGTCATAGAGCCTATGATATTGAGAATTTAAAACAATAAAACTAAATTTGTCAACTTTCATGTTAAGGAGTTACTTGAAATTAGGGTCATCGTATCCTAATAATATTATAAATGAGAATGTCTGTATGTTTGTTTGTTTGTATGTTTGTTGCTCAATCACGCCTAAACGGCTGAACCGATTTCAATGAAATTTGGAAGACAGTTAGTGTACCATATGGAAATTACCGTAGGCTATAAATCTAATACAGTTTAATACACAGATAGTGCTCGGCAACACGAATGTGAATATAATGATGACATTTTAATTTTGGACCAGTGGGCGTGGCAAAACATATTTTTAGAGCTAGGGAGATAAAATTTGATACACAGATAGTGCTTGGTAATATGAATCTAAATATGCAGACGGAATTTTAATTTGGGAGCAGTGGGCGGAGGGGGTGTGACAAAATTGTATTTTAGCCCTAGAGAAATATAATTTGGTACACAGATAGTACTCTGCTACACGAATATGAATATGCTGACGAAATTTTAATTTTGGATCATTGGGCGAAGTGGGCGTGACCAAACTGTATTCTAGCCCCAGAGTGATAAGATTTGGTACACAAAAAGTATTCGACAAAACGAATATGAATATGCAGACGTCATTTTAATTATGCATTGTTGGGGAAAGGGGCGTGACAAAACTGTATTTTAGTGTTAGAGAGATAAAATTTGATACAAGGATAGTATTCGAAAACACGAATATAAATATGCAAACAAAATTTAAATTTTGGATCAATGGGCGTGGGCAACACGATTATGAGAAAGTAGGCGACATTTTAATTTTGAATCAGTGGGCGGAGTAGGGTTTACAAAACTGTATTTACAAGTTGGTACACAGATAGTACTCAGCACTTCAGTTTCAAATTTGCAGATGAAATTGTTATTCTCAATCAGTGGACTAGGGGGTGTGGTTTTTCTTAGCTTAGAAATTTAATTTGCCGGCACTTTTTCAGCACTTTGACATGTTTTTCAGAAATGTGTAAGTAAAGTTGAATGAATATTTACAGGAAATAAGTTTGTTGTATCAAAAAATTATGTCGAAAATTCTGACAAAACAACGTCAAATACTCGATGCTGACACATTTTGAAGGGAAATACTGATAATGATGTCAGTAGTGTAAATGAGCCTTTGTAGTACTCGGCAGTTCATAATATTTATTTTCGTTAAGGAGTAATTTCGGGTAACTAATTGTTTAAAGAGCGTACAAAATCGACGCTTAAACTTAGCCCTTTAAATAAGAAAGCCAAACATATTATAAGTATTTGTCAAGTATGCAATGGCGAAGCATTGCCGGGTCCACTTTTAAGTTAATAAACTCAACATATTATTATCGAGCTTAAGTACCGTTTTCAAAGGGCGTACCGTCATTTCGCCCAATGTCATTTCGCCCAAAAACGAAAATAACATATCGCCTAAAACATGTCATTTCTACCAAAAACCTACCTACAAAATGACATATCGCCCAAATGCAATGACATAAGACCCAACACAAATTTTTTGGGCGAAATGTCAGACTAATGACGACGGCACGTGCCGCGGTTCGCCCCCCACCATCTATTTTAATGTGGTAATTTTTTGGGCATTGTGACATTTTGTTTAATATTTTTTTGGGGTATATGTCATGCGTCGCTACCGGCTTGGGAAATATCATATTGCACAAAACTGCATGTCATACAGCCCAAAATCCCAATTTCTTGGGCAACAACAACTAACATTGTATATGTTTTGGGCGATATGTCATATTCGGTTTTGGGCAAAATGACATTGGGCGAAATGTTAGAACGCCTTTTCAAAGTACTTTGTAGACCTAAATGTTGAATATATTACAGGTTAATATGCAATAGCGAAGCATTGCCGGGCCCACTAGTAGTTAATACATTTTCTTAAAATAAGCATGTATAACAAAGATTTTTGAGTAAGTTATTAAAAAAAAACATATATTATCCTTTTTTATAATTTCTTGTTTACGTAAAAGGCACAACAGTGCTATGAGAACTTATATTGTATTTGTCTAAAACATAATGAATTTTTTCACATCTCATATCGAACACTGTGGAAAATGATACATTGTGGCATGAATACTCCTTAGGGAATCTAATGACAGAAACGTGCACAAAGAAATTTGTATATAATTTAATATAACTTTGTTAAAAATGTTAGCTTACCTGAAGCATTAATGTCATATACATATATACACTGTTACACATTTTGCGATAAACTATGAATAATAAATTTACAAATTTGATATTAATAACTAGCCGACCCGGCAAACAATGTTTTACCTAAAATATGTTTTTTATTCCAAGATTTGTTTTCAAATGTACTCCAATTAATGTAGTGATTGTTTCAATAAATAAAATAATTATCTTAAATACAAAATATGCGAAGCCTTCCACGTACAGAGAATGACGGATTCCTCCTTGGTAATTGATTCTTAAATGAAGCCTGCAATAAGAGTAGGCTTATCACTTCCACCGCTGGGATGGTTTTTCTGATATCTTTGTGCTAATTGCGAGGGTAAGAATCAAAAGAAACAGAAACCGCTTTATCCCTAATTGTAGATCTTTAGTAATGCGTGGATTCAGCACATCATCTGCGTTGAATTTGCATCTGACGATTATTGTCTCGATAAAATTTTGGCGTTCTGTCTGGTTAAGTTCTAAATTTTTACGCGCTAATGTTTGGCATCTGCATGACCGGTAATTGACTTCATCTGTTTGATCCATCACTGGTACGATATATTACAGATTATGGGAAAAATTTAAGTTGCATATGTTTTTTTAGCTTCCTGCCAGGAATTAATATAAACTATATCGACTGACCCGTTCTAATATTACCCATACAAAATTTCCCATTATGTGAAAATTTATATTTCTCCCAAAACTTCCAACCAGACAACTGGAGAATAGTAGACAAATATTTAGGAAACCGGCACATTTGCGCCACCCTTTCTGGTACCTCTCATAAAAATTACCGAGTTGACCGTCGTAGCTTTACGTACATATCATTTTTGTAAGTACCCTGAATTCAGCTATATTTAGCGATAGAGATACGCTTTAAAATATGACTCCGGAATGAATATGGCCTATAGCGACTGACCCGTTCTGGTATCACCCATAAAAAATACATATTTTTGGAAAATTATTATACCTTTCATAACTTACAAGCAGGCAAGTGGAGGATTTTTGAATTTAGTAAGTTCAATTATTTTCGAATTGTAGACAAATACTTAGGAAACCGAAACATTTGCCCCACCCCTTCTGGTACCTCCCATACAAATTACCGAATTCATCCTCATAGTTATATACACATTTTTTTGTAAATACCTCGAAATATGTCATAATTTGATTAAGATAAAAGCTTATTTTTAGGTTTATGTTTTTTTGTGCGAATTAATTAAAGAATATTTATTTGACTATCAGATGGATTCTTTCGGTACCCCTCACAAAAAAAATTACCATATGCCCAGAGATATTGAATTAATACTATTTTTTGGGAAATTTCAAAAACAGATTCTGGAAAACTACACCAATTTATATTATTTTTCTGGAAGGGGCTGCTGAGTACAACAAGGATCTGTTTTTTAATATTTCCCTTTTGGTAAATCCCACAAATTAATTTTTACGTTTGTTGGGTGTGACCATTTTTACAGTTTTATGTTTATGTTTTCAGATTATGTTCATCAGGCACAATTTATTAGTAACTAGGATTTTAATTTTTTTTCTCCTTTCTTCATGTTGCATTAAAATTAGTGTTTTTGATTTCCCGGCATTTTTCATTTTCCGGGAAATCGGGATTTTTATATCATTTACCCAGGATCCCGAGAAATCCCGGTCCAAAATAAAAAATGAAAAAAAATGCCATTAAATATTAAAAGAAATAGTTTTTATTTTAATAAAAACAAACAAATATGAAATGAAACAATAAAAATAATTCTAAATATCTCGTATTATGGTTTATCCGAAAATTTGTTAATGCAATCTCCATATAGATTTAGATTGGTGCACGAAGGGATTTTTAGAAATTCGTACTTTTAGGGGGAAAAAGGTCTAACAAGTGAGAAAACGGGTAAAATTATTCAGGCCAAACGGGAAAAGCTATCATCGTGGAAATGTATATAAGCAAAAATAGGGCTGCTAGTAGAGATTTTTCTAAATTCGTACTTTTTGCGAAAAAAGACCAAAAAGGGATAAAACCGGTACCATTTTTGAAATTCGTCCTTTTAGAGGTAAAAAGGACCCAATCCAAACGACTAAAGCTATAATCGCATAAACCCATATCCGAAGGCATTTTTTAAATTTTTTTCTTATTTGCCTAAAATGCCCCAAAAGGGGTAAAACTTATACCATAACACAGACCAATGGCTAAAGGTAGCATAGCAAAAATCTATATGGGAATGCTTCTTGTAGAATTAGAGATCTGAATGAGGAGATTTTTCAAAATTGTTACCCCTTGAAGAAAAACCTAACCAAACCAAGACCAAATGACTTAAAGTAGAATAGCAAATTTGGGGCGGAGAATTTATTTTAGTGAGTAGTTGTGCGCTGTGAATTCATATCAAACTGGTACGATATAAAATAATTTCGAACTTTTAAGAGGACAAACCCGAAGATGGGATGAAACTGTTACCATCAACCAGACCAAACGGCTAAAAGTGGAATCGCGACAATTAGATTTAACACTTATTTTATAGGGTAATTGTGCAATATGAAGGGATTTTTTGAGATTCGTACTACTTGGAATAAAGAGGGGAAAAGTGTTATCATCGCTCAGACCAAACACCTAAAGGTACAATCACCTAGTACGCCAACAAAGAAATTAATGTCAGTCAATTGGCATAAAAATATTGTTTTAGAATATATGACTATCAAAAAGTAAGTAATCATCACCTCATGGACATGGTATTGCTGATCCATTTTAGCAATTTAATACTTTCTAATTTTTCTCTATATAAAATTGAAAAATCGTGTCGTACAGTGTAATTAATACACCCAACGCGATAGTGCCCAAGTTCTGTATTTAGTAATGCTAAAGCAGAATAAAGTTTTGGAGAAAAAATGTGGAAGTCTAGCCACGCCCTTTCTGGTACCTCCCATACAATTGTACCATTACGCCCACTTTAGAAAGAGAGTAGTAATATCAATACACCCAACACGATCGTGCTCAAATTCTATATTTTGTTAAACTATATCAAGATAAAGTTTTGGAGAAAAAATTGGAAGCCACGCCCCTTTAAATGTACCACTTCGACTACCATAGAAATCGAGTAATAATAATAATATCAATATACTGGAAAATTTTATGTTTTATTGAGGGTGAGGGTATATGTAAGTCAGGTTTCCCGACTGAAACTTTCTTACTTGCTTTCGCTTACTTCGGCGAAAGGTATGCGCGAACAGTTTTACTTACTTACTTAATTTCCCTTTACGCCCCATGAATTAGGTATGGGATTGCTTCTCCCGTTGTTGTGAATTAATACGCTTTCTATTTTTAGATTCACAACTAACGGCACCTATTTGTTTATCGACGAATGCGAACGTCACTGTTTGAGAAGCATTTACTAGACATGCCAATTGACTTGACACTGATACTGCGAAGTTGCTGTTGACAACATTCGAGGGGAGCCGACAATGAAATAACATTTTTTCTTTTAAGATGATTGGATCCAGTATTTGAACCTGTGATCTCCCGCATGGTAGTCGCGAGTTCTAACCATCATGCCACGACCGGTACTAACAGTTATAGTAATTTTAAAAATTACATAATCGCTTAGAAAATATTTTAATACTTTTTCAACCTCAAATTTTTAAACAATTTGACATTGTCCTATATAGATTTAATAATTCTGAACAAAAATTAAATTTGTTTTACTAATTATGCGATACACATTTATCCAAATAAAAACATTACTCACTTTCGCCACCGTTTAAAAAGAAGTAACAACATGAATGGCCCTGGAACTATTTTATTCACATCATTCAGCTTAGAAAATAGAAAATCACAGCAGAAGTGTCTGTCTATCTGTACTACAAACATTTATTGTTTGACTAATCCCTTTTATATTTCCTTTGTGGGTCCTAATCCCTGTCAGGGAACAAAACCAAAATCTTGATTATGATTTTACATTTGTATTATATAATTCGTATATTCCCCAGGGAGTGTTGAGTTACAACAACGACCATCTGCCATTGTTAATGCTAATGGATACAAATGTATACAAAATTCAAATGATTAATGAGTGGTAATTAAATGTTGTCCTGTGGCAGGTGAGTAAATGTTTTGTAATGATCACACCTGCGGTTAACTGTAGGTGTGTGGTTAGTATACACATGTTTGTGCACAATATTACATGATTTCCAAGATTTTACGACGCATGCCTTTTGCCGAATACCAGACAATTAAAAAACCAAGATTAATGAATTGTTTTTTGCTTTGCAATGTGCAATCTTCAAGTTTGTCGAATTAGTATGATACTTTATTTAAGCTCTGTAACACTACTTACAGTTCGTAAATTGAAAGAATTTTAACTACACTGTATTAATCTTTTACATTAAAGCTTTCTATAGTTTTAATACATCTTCGTAATTGGGAGACTCAACCACATTATGATTTTCTACAACGAATAAACTCTACCGTCCAAACCTGTCATGAAACTTCTTATGTAATTTTCTGTTTCGCCAGACTGTTAAGATTCGTCATTTATTATGCAACAGGTAATAATATATGTGAGTTTTTTACGTGTTATGAACCGCTTATTGGCAATGTAAACAGACTGGACATTCCTAAAACTTGTACACCTGTCACGCACATCTACAAATATTTCGTTTTTAATTTATGTAAATTACCACCAGACAAATTCGAACAAAGTGACCGCTTATTCTTCTTTCTATGGCATAGCAGTAACGTGTGGTGGTTTCTAGTCATGCTATGAATCGCATACTGGTAATAAAGGATGGCTTAATTCTAAGGGCCGATGTTGAATGTGAACCACACATAACATTAAGTTATTTTCTGCATTTCATTTGGCATTTCTCAATTTCAGACTCAATTTGAACCATGGAAATTTACACAATCAAGCAACGCGTTAAAGTTATTCAGGCTTATTATGGAAATGGGGGTTTAAATCAAAATGCATATCGTGCACTTCCTGATTTTTTCGGTCAATTTAATCGTCCAAATGTCTTACCATCGAAAAAATCGTGCAAAAATTTGAGCAAATCGAGTCTGTAGGAGATGTGAAAACACCAGTGCATGCGCGAACAGCTCGTACTGCAAAAATATTGCTGCTGTTCACGATAGTGGGGCTGAAAATGCGTCCACCTAAACTCGTCGTCGTGCCCAACAATTGCACCTCTCACGCTCGTAGTTAATGAATATTTTGCATAAAGACTTGCGTTTACAAAGAGTGACTGTTTGGTGCGATTTATAGGCGGCATCTTTTTTCAAAATGAGGCATGTCAGGCAGTTACTGTGAATGGTGTTCGCTATTGAGAGATGATAACGCATTTGGCTTACTTACCTACTTAGCTGGTACTTCTTTGCAATCCCAGTGGACTATATACCGCACGTAGAAAAATATTATAAGCGCCTCGATCTTCTGCGCTTCTTCTCCAGTTAGTCACACCAAGTTCTATAAGATTCTCAGTAGCCTGGCCTTTCCAACGGGGTTCATCGAGTTATTAGTCGAAGACTTTTTGAGCTGGAGCATTTTCGTCTATGCGTATAACAATCGCTGCACCTTAATGCGTCTGACCACGTCAATGTCAGTGTAAAGCTCGTACAGCTCATGATCCATTCGACGCCGATACTCTCCGTTAACGATGATGGGCCCATATATTTTAATGAGTATTTTTCTCTCGAATACAGCTGGATTTTTATTCGTCGAGAGAGGGCTCTGTCATCGAATCGCTTGCTGATTCGGCTGACATTATTGGCTTTATTGATGGCAGAGGTAGATAAAATTATCTACCACCTCAAAATTATAGTTGTCAACGTTCACGCAGTTTTCCAAACGAGTAGATTCTTTGTTCGTTGAAAATAATAACTTCGTTTTGTCCTCGTTCACCGGTAGACCCATTTTCGCTGATTCCTTCTGTATGCCTGAGAAGGTTGCAGTCACATCCCGCAGTTTTCGACCGATGATGTCAGCGTACGCGATTAGCATGTGGCTTTTGTTGAATATCGTGCAACTCGTATTTACTGCAGCTGTCCTCATTATCATCTCCATCACTATATTGATGAGGTCACACGATAGGCCGTCGCCTTGTTGTAGGCCTCATCTGGTACAGAATGCTCCGTAAGGTCCTTGCCAATCTTCACTGAAAACTTCGTGTCAGTCAGCGTCATTCCGCAAAGGCGTATCAGCTTCGCAGGAATGTTAAACTCAGCCATGGCTTCATGCAATTTCTGCCGTATTGGACTGTCGAAGGTAGCTTTATAGCCGACGAAAAGATGGTACGTGTTGATCTGTTTCTCTTGGGTCTTGTCCAGGATTTGCCGAAGTGTGAATACATGGTCAGTTGTTGATTTTCCAGGTCTAAAGCCACACTGATAAGGCCCGATCAGGTTGGATAACACTGACATTGGTCTTTAACATACCACACTTGACAGGACCTTATATGCGATGGGTAAAAGGCTGATGCCGCGGTAGTTGGAGCACACACATGTATCACCTTTTTTTTAGCACAGGACGTAAAACGCTTAGATTCCAATCATCGGACATGCACTCGTTAAGCCAAACCGTGCGTTGGAGCTGGTGCTTGCTCGTTATCAGCTCCTCTCGGCCGGACTAGAAGAGCTCCGACGAAAGTCCGTCGGCACAGGCTGCTTTATTGTTTTTCAGCCGCAAAATTGCTCTTCTTACCTGGGCTTGACTTGGTGGTGGGCAATCTAAGCCGTCGTCGACAATTTGCGTGATACCTTCACGTGCGCTGCCTTCTGGAACCAGCAGTTGCTGGAAGTGCTCTCTCCATATATGCAGCACACTATGCGTATTTGTAACCAGATTTCCATCCTTGTCCTTACAGGAGGGAAGCCCATTACCGTAGCCTTTAGCTTTTACTTTCTGGTAAAATTTTCGGGTCTCACCTCTATCCCTGTATTGCTCTATATCCTCGTTCTCCCCTTCCTTTATTTGACGTTTTTTCGCCTAAATAGCTGTCTTGCCTGTTTTGCTTTCTCCTTGTGCCATTCCCTAACAGCACGGGTTATAATTGGCTGTAGCGTTGCCCTATAAGCAGCATCCTGTTCCTCAGACGCTATGCCACCTTCTTCATCGTAACAGGATTCGTATGAGCGCCTCTTTTCATATCCTAGCACAGTTGTTGCGGCGGTTGCCATGGAATGCGCAATATGCAGCCACTGTGTATCGGGAACGTCAGAAGTGGAGGCGTTGTGTCGTAAAAGTTGGGAGAGCTGGTTGGAGTAGGTAGTAGCTATCTCTGGGGTTTGCAGCTTCGCGATGTCCAGCTTACTTTGTGTTTGGTTACGTGCGTTTTTCGCTCTGCTCAATCTTGTGCGAACCTTGGCTGCAACCAGGTAATGATCCGAGCCAATATTAGCACCACGGATCACACGCACGTCCATGACACTAGATGCCTGCCTGCCGTCAATTACCACATGATCAATTTGATTTTTGGTGTTTTGATCGGGAGATAGCCTAGTTGCCTTGTGGATATCTTTGTGCTGGAATCTGGTTCCACTCACTTCCATGTTCCTTCCCGCTGCGAAGCTAACCAGCCTAAACCCGTTGTCAGGCGTGTCGGTATGCAGGCTGAATTTACCGATCGATAGACCAAGAACATCTTCCCTTCCTATTTTTGCATTAAAGTCCCCCATATAAATTTTAATGTTGTGGCGAGGGTAGCGGTCGTATGTTTCATTTAGGCGCTCAGAAAATACATCTTTAATCTCATCGACTTTATCTTCCGTCGGGACATGAGCACAAATCAGTGTGATGTAGAAATATTTCGCCTTGTTGCGGATTGCGGCTTTCACTAACAGGATTGTATCGCGAGATAAGATGTCAAAGTTTCTCGCCAACTACAAACCCACATCCAAATTCGTGCTTTTCGGCAGCTGTAATAGATGTCGCAATTTTTATGTCACGATCATCCTTGTCCTGTCCATCTCATCTCCTGGATGACGGTGATGACAGCCTTATAATTTTTGATAGTGGCACCTTCTCTATAGAGAGTCCGTTTGCGGGGGTCGTTAACATTTAAAGGGTTCCGTTTTTTACTTTTTCTTTGTCGTGTTTTCATAGACAGTAAAGGCCACTTCCAACACCAATAATGTGATGTAGAATGCGTTTTTAACTTCCAGGATAACCAAATGCACAGTATTTCCTCTCAAGTCCTTTTTCTTCAATCTCCGTCCTGTGCTTCTATCATAGTAAGATGCACAGAGTGTATGTAAGGCATCCAAATAACTTTGCAGTCAAACTAATATTAAAAGTCAAAGTCATATTTCCAAAAACTGAATAAAATTACAATAAAATTATTTTTTTATTACATTAAATTTTTTAGTTCATGTACTAAAAAAGTTCATTGCTGTTGCATGAATACTATGGGAGACGGACATTTTCTAAAACTGCATTCTAGTTATAGAGACTATTTAAATTCATTTTACTTTTGCCTATTAGTTCATGAGTTGCTTATGTAGTAGAAGCTCTTTAAATCGATATATATTAGATTATGATGTTGATGTATGATGGGTATTCACACAGAAAACAAACATAATTTCGGTTCTCCTTAAAGATAATATATTCTTAATGTATGTGTACTATGTACACAAAACTAAATATTTTATAACATACAAGAACTTGCACGTTCTATGCTTAAATAAATAAATTACATTAAAAGTCAGCAGCATATCGACTTGTAGCCATTAAATGAGAGTATATGTCATATGGGTATTTCCAAAGATAGGTCCACCGTGATCGAAGAAAAAAAGTTTAAAATTTTTTTTTTTTTTTGCTTGGATTAGTAATTACAAATACTAAAATTTTATTAAATTAAAATGTCCAAAGCTTATTTTATTTTCATTTAGATAAAATAGTATGCAAAATTGTATTAATGATCTGGTCACCTCTTTGAATTTTTAATAACATATTTAGAGATGATGCAAGTGCATTCTTATCATGAAATATTTGTTCAGAAAATTGTAAAAAATAATATAATATTCCAAATCATATTAAAAAAGGTTTTACCAGAAAGTCCGATTTAATTTGCACTGGTTTGTGTTTTTCTGACAGAAGAACAAACTGACCTCCATTTTTGTCATGTAAGGGCCAGTTCAGAGGATTTCGTCTTTCTTACTAAATATAGAGCTTCTTAAGTATTACACAAAAATATAAAGAAGTAATAAATTGAAATGTATGAATGTCACATATGTGACTATAGTATTGCCCATATGTGAGTTAACCTAGCTTTATACTTCAATACTGCAATAACAGATATTTCCGTACTATATGAAGGAAAATAATATGTAATATGCCAACAGCATGATACAGATATTACCTTTTTTTTGTGAAAAATATAGATACACACCAGGGCAGCCCTTAGTTATATGGGCGAAAAAAAGTGTTCAAATTTAATCTCTCACCCCTTAGAAATATGCGAAAAGGAAAAAAAACAAGAAATACAAAGTTTTGGGGAAAGCTAATAAAATTTAGAGGTGGCTCAAAGCAATTGAAATCTTGAAAACCAAGATTTTTTTTGTCTTTTCTATTCTGTTGAAACCTGATTACCATTTATCAGTCTGCTTTTCCCGATTTTCATAATATATAAATAAACTTATATCCTCAAAGCGAAAGCTTAGTTCTAGAATAAGCCCGATCTGTCAAATCCTACTCGCACTTCCTTTTTTGGAGACTGTTCCCTCGATTACAGTCGTAGTTGAAGAGCTATCGAGGTGAAAGTTTGTAGATTGAATTAGAAGATTAGTCCGATCGGTCGACAAATACTCTCACCTAGCATACAAATTGTTCGGCGAGTGTCCGTCTAACTGATACCGCGATTACTGCCGTAGTTAAGGAGCTACAGAACTGGAAGCTTCTATTCTCCATGATTAGGTTTTGTTCTGAATTGAGTAGTTTCCGAAAAAAAACTACTCCCATCATTAGGGTGTTCCTTATATACGATTTTTGGAAATGTAGTTAAGTTAAAGGTATTAGAAGAAAAGTTAGACATCGAGCTCCACCTTCTGTTTGTTGTTTACCAAATTACAAATATATTCTGCGAAATTTCGCACCGATAACACTGTTCGACAAGGGCATTTTTCTTGTGTTTCAATATTGACAAGGAATATTCAAATACGTAATCAGAATTTTGCTATCAGGCATAGTTTTTTGGTTATTTGCAAATAAGTTTTGTTTTCCATTAAAAATTTGTATGGAGGCGATTGTTTAAAAAATTTAGTAGAAACAGGTGGCAGCATCAGCAACATGCCTTTTCGGCTGTGTTATTCTCTTATTCTCTTTTTAATATTCTACGTAAAATTGGGATGTAACATGTCCTTGAAAGTGCATTTTTGCCCTCTTATTTGGATTTCTTTTATAAATACTTCAGCGACGTATCCGATGAATATGGTGAAAGGTTCCACAAAGAGATTCTAACTTTAGAAAAGCGTTACGAAGGAAAATATATGCCTACTATATTCGCTGACTGCCCCTTGGACATTTTAGGAGACTGCAAGGATATTCAGCATAAAATAAAAAAAAAAACTTTGTTAACTGATAGAAAATACATATTTATTCTTCTTATTTTACATGTTTTAAGCTTTACTAGTATCGGTTATTGTACTTAGAAAAGATTCTGTTGGATTAAATAAAATTTGAAAACCCCAAGTATCTTCAGACCAAATTCGTTTCAGGACTTTTTAAGACGATTGAACTATGTCCGTCTGTCTGGCTGGCTGGATGGCTGGTCAGCAGGATAACTCGAGTAAACCTTAACGGATCGGTATGAAAATTTACAAGTATTACCCCTTCTGGTACCTCCCATACAAAATTACCTATTTTTGGATAATTTATATTTCTTTCATAACTTCCAAACGGACGATCGTAGGATATTTAAATTTGGTTAGTTTATTTATCTTGCAAAAGTAGACAAACCCTAAGAAAACCGAAACCTTTGCCATACCCCTTCTGGTACCTCCCATACAAATGACCTAATTGACCATTATAGTTTATAATATTTCTCACATAAATTCCAAACCGGCACCTATACCCCCTACACAAATAAGTAAAGTTTTGGACGAATTTGCACCACAAGCAGGGGAAAAATTATACATAAGTAATTTTATTTTAATTAAAAATTTATTCATTTTAATAACTCAAGGCTTCAACAATATCTTATATTGGGTGATGGTATTTATCAGTCAGTTTACCTGACTGAAATTTCTGTACTGGTTTATTTATACTATTACTCGTTTTCTAAAGCGAGCGGAGGGGTACATTTATATGGGAAGTACCAGAAGGGGCGATGCTAGACCAGCAGTTTTTTATCCAAAACTTTATATTGTTTTAACTCAACAAAATGCAGAATTTGGACAAGAACGCGTTGGGTGTATTGATATTATTACTCGATTTCTAAAAAGGTCGAAATGGTACATTTGTATGGGAGGTACCAGAAGGGGCGTGGCCATGTAGCCCATTTTCAATACCGTAAGTAGTTTTGGGGAAATATTAACTTGTGCAAAGTTTCAAACCATTTGGTTTTGTCCTTAGAAAGCTATCATGCGCATCAGCCAGACAGACGGACATGGCTCAAACGACTTAAAAAGTCATGAATCGAATTTGGTTCAAAGAAACTTAGCATCTAAAGTGACTCCTTCTATCTGTTACACTTTTGGGTCGTACCAAATGATATATAACCTCCTACCCGTAGGGTTAGGGTATAAAAACACAAATAGGGATAAAACGACAACCGAGGCCAAACGGCTAAAGCTATAATCGTGAAAATCTATACGGGCATGCTCTCTACGGAATTAGAGAGCTGCACGAAGGGATTTTTCGAAATTCGTACTGTTTGGGTTAAACAAAGGCCCCAGAAGGGATAAAACCGGTAGCATCATCAGACCAAACGGCTTAAGGTTGAATCGCGAAAATCTATATGGTATTGCATTCTATCGCATTAGAGAGTTCCACGAAAGGATTTTTCGAAATTTGTACTTTTATCCCAACATGCAACATTAAAAATGTCTATACTTAGATTAATGTGCTTCATAATGTAATGAGTTTGGAATCAACTTCTGCGTACTCAGTCACCAGCCCTGAAATTTATATGTCACTCAATCGGCATACAAATTTGGGTTTAGAATATAAACAAAAAGTAAGTTTTCAGCAAATCATGGACGAGGCATTACTGAAACATTTTAGCTATTCTATCAATAATGTATTACAGTCTTTTAGATAGTCTTTTTAAGGGTAAGCTAGTTTTGTTTAAACTACAGTAAACTACGGATAAGTGCACATCGCATAAATGCAAAAACCGCATAAGTGCACTGGAACTTGAAGCCATTAGCCTTTTTTTATACATTTACAACCAAAAATACACGGATAAGTGCAACACGTATAAATGCAAAAACCGGATAAATGCACAACTTTTGCTAACCTGAAAGTACTTTTTTAGTACAACTTTGCATGCATAAATGCAAATCTCTCATACTACATAAATGTAGATTATGATTTAGAGAAACTGGAGAAAAATATATAAGGTTGGAACAGAAAACACGGTTCAAAAAAATATTTCAGACTTTTTCAGCACACGTGGTTTAGGTTAATCGAATTGAGTGCAATTTAATATGTATTTGTCAAAAAACAATAGAGCATAATGTGATTGCAATGATTCATTAACAGCTCTTATTATGGCACAGAACTGAATATTTTTATTTTTTTTTTGTATGAAGTATGAACAACACTAAATAAGGAAAAATATATTTGTGTTTTCCTTTACCTTTAACTGAACTGATTTTTTATAAGATCTTATTAAAAACCTGTTATGTAATGTAAAACAAATATAAATAAAAACATTAAACAGCTTTATATTTTAATTATTAAAGTTCCGTCCAAACTGAACTGGTGTTACAGATTAATAAAAATAATCTAATGTTTGTGTAAATGCAATAATCGTGCACTTATGCAATGTTTGTATATATGCAATAGTTGTGCACTTGTCCGAGTGTTGTATAAATGCAAAAACCGCATAAGTGCACAAAAAGTCGCGCGAAAACCGATGTGCACTTATCCGTAGTCTACTGTACTACAATTTTGGAGTAGGGAACAGACTTAATAAACAACTAAACCATTTTGACTGCTCATATAATTTAATGTCATCCTTTAACGTCATGCACCAGCATTTTGAAAACGGACGTAGGGTGAAGGTATTTATCAGTAAGTTCACCTGAATGTTTTTTTTAGTGATTGAAGAGTAGGAAAGGTAAAATTCATATTTATGTGGTCATAAAATTTAATGAATTTTAGGAAAATTCCATAATATTGCATCAGCTGAAATATATTTAAAGGGAAATGTTTACCTGTCTAGGTGGGTACAAAGCTTTAAGATTTCTTACTGAGATTTGGAAATGACGTCCCCAAAAATTATAATCTGTGACGAATTTAATATTGTCATTGCATTTTCTCTTTCATTCGCTATTGTTTTATTAGTTACTTTTAACATAAAAATATGTAACTCAAAAATGGCCAATGTGCGTTGAGTGTTCCCTGAAAAAAATAGAAAATATTTATTAAAGTAAGTATTGAAAATTTAAGGTTTCACAAATGTATTATGGGTCCGGCCACAATGTTTTTTTATCTTAAACATTAATGTTGAGTTCTTGTTTGGGTCCATATAGCTTCAACTGTATAAAGTTTAAAAAAATGAGTACTATTGCATGTATTATCTCTTAATGACCTTTTTTTTTTGTTATATTTTGTGTTGGTATAAATAAGGCAATAAGCAACACCTTCGAAAGATAACATTTACGACGACCCTTTTTTTTTACCAAATGGTGTCAAATGTGGGTGACATTCATGAGATAAGTGCACAACGTCCTTGGGAATGAAGACATTAAAGGGTACATTAAACAATGCGTTCGAATATGTTTTGTTTTTCACTCGTATAAAACGGTTCTTTTTAGTGTTGAAGCCATTTGTATTTGTACTTTGTGTGGTATAAGCAAAGATATATTTTGTGGGGAATATGAAATGTACGAAAACATCACATACATATATGGACATAAAGGTCGCACATATAAATCTTTCTCAGCAATTGTAATTTCATTAGGGCAAACTAGGATTTCTTTTAGCCGGGTCACGCATACAAACCAGAGTGACAAATAAATATTCGTCCTTGATGTCAACTGCAGATATTCAAATCGGGTTTGAAGTTTCAGCATCAATATTCAAACAACCGCAAAGTTCACCACAAAAGTATGTGATTTGTTGGGTTTCAATTAAACCACTAAAAGCGTAGTAATTGATTTAGTTATATTTATTGACAAACACAAATGATATAGAAAAAACTTGCACACTTAATTATCGAAATCAAATTAGTATTATTAATGGGAAACGAGGAGAATTTAACATGCAATGCGTGTCACACAGTTAAATCTTTAGATGTTTTTTTTTGGTCAAAGTTGATTATGTTGATGTAATAGTTGAAATACCTGTTCACAATAGTATAAAGCTCTTCCATATAATTTTGAGTGATATTTCTTTAATATTAAGTTCAAACTTACAATATTGTGAACTGGACACCAAGACACAGTTAGTAAATAATTTTAAAAATAAACAAATTATGCCAAATATGGCACAACGTCTTAGTACTGTCTTTGTTCTCTTTAGTGTTAATTGAGTATTTTATTAACTGTTATATTCTAAGGATCTCTAATGTGTATGTATCTCTTATGTTCATATATTTCCCTATCTAGTATTATAAGAGCAGTCAGTTGGAAGGCATGGCCTTCCATCATCTCTTCCTATAAGAAGCCATTAATTAAAGTTCTGTACACACATAAAAAAGGACTTGCAAATAAATACAAAACTATGCAGTTCAACCCCAAATTGTTTAACTTATTGAGAGCGCACCAGTTATATTTCCATATTTCTCACTTCTATATATTTCTCTCTATACTTACACTTATTTTTTTAACACGATAGTAAACTTTGTTAAAGTTTAAACCCAATACCCCACGATTATTAGTTAGCTACGTAATATCTAGCTTATGATGATTCATTTGAATTGCGAGGCTGAAACTAATAATAATCTGATTTAAGAAAACACACAAACACATTCTTCGACGTAATTTCTATTTGTATACACATTCAGCATTCCTACTCAAATCATCGAAATACCTTGAATCTTCCTTCTCAAAGATGGTTGGCAGTTAAGGTCTTAAAAAACATGGAGGAAACATGTGCTCGAGATATTTCAAATGGAAGGAAAATTTTTTTCCAGGCATGTGGGAACAAGGACTGATGACATGACGTCGTAGTGTCTCAGAATTCTTTGTTGCATGCCTGCTTGTCAAAGCCTTTTACCTTTTACGATGTAATATTGACACAAACCACTTCAAATGCAGATGTTCGGTTTAAATATCAATATCCCACTGTAGTTAAATTGGTGGATGAATATTGCAGTCAACGCAGCGGTGGAAGGTATTTGTTTAACCTTTCAAATATATATACCACAAAAATTCAAATTAAAGCATTAGACCGCATCGTAAATATGAATGACAAAAATAAAATGTAAATTAATAGCGTTGGTGGATTATAAAGGACATGAAACACATGGAGGAATGTAAAGAAAATCAGAAACAAACTAACGCGTTTCCCAACCCGAAGTTTTTTTTACCTAAATTCGGAAGAATTTGGAGTAAGGAGCAAACTGTAGATTTGTAGATTTGACGTTTTCATCATTAAGTATGAGTGTTTATATCATTTGATACGTGAAAAGTCTAACGCGTTAAAGAAGTTGAGTTAGAGCTCAAGTATGTTAAGGCCAAATTCGTTTCAGGAAATTTTACGACCGGCTGGCTCACTGGCTAGTGAGCAGAATGACTAGAGTAAACTTTTACTAACCGTTGTATAAATTTACCAGTATTTATTGGTTGCGTTTTGTTGGTAACTTATACGCGCTTAGCCATACAAATGTTATCCTATATACGCTAACGGGGTTAAAATTACATACTAAGCTAAACGGGGATATGTTGTTCTAAATAGTAGTAAAAACCAGTACAGAAATTTCAGTCAGTTAAACTGACTGATAAATACCATCACCCAATATAAGATATTGTTTAAGTCTTGAGTTATTGAAATTAATCGATTTGTAATTAAAACCAGTTAGAAAGTTTCAGTCGGGCAACCCGACATACATTTACCCTTACCCTCAGTAAAATAAATAATTTTCTATTATATTGATATTATTACTCGATTTCGAAAGTGGGCGGAGTGGTACATTTGTATGGGAGGTAAGAGCAGGGGTGTGGTTAGGCTTCCAGATTTATTCTCCATAACTTTATGCTGTTATAGCTTTACTAATTACAGAATTTGAGCACGATTGCGTTGGGTGTACTGATATTATTACTACATCCCTAAAGTGGGCGGAAAGGTACATTTGTATGGGAGGTACTATAAGGGGCGTCGCTAGACTTCCAATTTTTTCTCCAAAACTTTGTCCTGTTATAACATAACAAAATACAGAATTTGGGCACGATCGTGTCGAGTGTATTGATATTATTACCTTATTTCTAAAGTGGGTGGAGTGGTACATTTGTATGGGAGGTACCAGAAGGGGCGTGTCTAGACTTCCAGATTTTTTCTCCAAAACTTTATCCTGCTAATACTTTACCAAATACAGAATTTGGGCACGATCGCGTTAGGTCTTTTAATAATATTAATCGATTTCTAAAGTGGGCGGTACCAGATGTGTATGGGAGGTACCAGATGGGGCGTGAATAGACTTCCAATTTTTTTCTCCAAAACGTTATCCTGTTATAGCTTTACTAAAAAGAGAATTTGGTTCCGATCACTTTTAATTTATTGATATTATTTCACCATCTCTATAGTGGGCGGAAAGGTAGATTTGTATGGGAGGTACCAGAATGGGCGTGGCTAGGCTTTCAAAATTTTTTCCAAAACTTTATCCTGTTATAGCTTTACTAAATACAGAATTTGGGGACGATCCCGTAGGGTGTATTGATATTATTACTCTATTTCTAAAATGGGCGGAATGATGAATTTGTATGGGAGGTACCAGAAGGGGCGGGGCCATGTAGCCCATTTGCAATACCGTAAGTAGTTTTGAAAAAATAATAACTCGTGCAAAATTTCATAACATTTGGTTGCGTCTTTAGAAAGTTATCGTGCGAACCGGCCGGACAGCCACCAGACAGACTGACGGACATGGCTCAAACGACTTAAAAAGTCATGAATCGAATTTGGTTCGAAGAAACCTAGGGTCTAAATTGACTCCTTCTATGTGTTACACTTTTGGGTCGTATCAAATGATATATACCGTCATCCCTAAGGGTGATGGTATAAAAAGTGGAAGTCTAGCCCACGCTCCTTCTGGTACCTCCCATACAAATTCACCTTTCCGCCCACTTTAGATATGGAGTAATAATATCAATAAATCCATCGCGCTCGTACCCTAATTCTTAATTTAGTAAATCTATAGCAGGATACAGTTTTTGAGAAAAAAACTGAAGTCTACCAACGCCCCATCTGGTACCTCCCACACACATCTGGTACCGCCCAATTAAGAAATCGATTAATATTATTATTAGAACTACCGCGATCGTGACCAAATTCTGTATTTAGTAAAGTTCAAGCAGGATAAAGTTTTGGAGAAAAAATCTGGAAGTCTAGACAAGCCCATTCTGGTACCTCCCATACAAATGTATCTTTCCGCCCACTTTAGAGATGGAATAATAATATCAATACACTTGCCACGATCGTGCCCAAATTCTGTATTTAGTAAAGCTATAATAGGATAAAGTTTTGCAGAAAAGATCTGGATGTCTAGACACGCCCCTTATGGTACCTCCCATACAAATGTACCACGCCGCCCACTTTAGAGATGGAGTAATAATATCAATATTGTCGACACGATCGTGCCCAAATTCTGTATTTTGTTATGTTATAACAGGATAAAGTTTTGGAGAAAAAATTGGAAGTCTAGCGGCGCCCCTTATGGAACCTCCACTTCAGAGATGGAGTAATAATATCAATACATCCAACGCTATCGTGCCCAAACTCTGTATTTAGTAAAGCTATAACAGGATAAAGTTTTGAAGGATAAACCTAGAAGTCTAGACACGCCCCTTCTAGTACCTCCCATACAAATTTACCACTGCATCCACTTTAGAAATCGAGTAATAATATCAATATAATAGCAATTTTTTTTTTATTTTACTGAAAGTGATGGTATATGTAAGTCGGGTCGCCCGACTGAAACTTTCTTACTGGTTTTTCGGTTAGTTTTAATACTCAAGACTTAAACAATATCGTATATAGGGCGAGGGTATTAATCAGTTCACCTGACTGAAATTTCTGAACTGGTTACACAGCAACTTAAGAGACTTATCCACTTCGACATGGCATCCTTTGCCAACTCGTTCTAAAAGTCCTAAAGGATATATCAAGTAAAACAATCTACTAAAAACCAGTAAGGTAATTATCTTCAGAACACCAAAAAAGTGGCAGTGGAGGTGGGAGTAGTTTTTGACTGCTCTTTCTCATCCAAAACAAAGTTTTGGAAAAAAAAAACTGAAAGTCTAGCTATGCCCCTTTTGGTATCACCCATACATATAAAACACTCCGCCCACTTTAGAAATCGATTAGTATTATTAATACACCCAACTCGGTCGTACCCAAATTCTGTATTTAGTAAAGCTAAAGGCTCCACGAAAAGACCCCCAATGAAATAACGCCCAAACGAGAAAAGAAATATTACCCAAATTTTTTTCATACATTTTTGGGTGTTATTTCATATGAAATAACTCCCAATTTTTTTGGGCCATTTTTCATTTTTCTTTGGGAATTATTTCATTTCTCATTTGGGGTTTTCAAATTATGAAATAATCTCCAATGCAATAACACCCAACCAATTTTTTAAATTTGGGGATTGTTTCAAATCGTGAATAATTTGGGTGTTATTTCATTTTTTATTCAAGGGTTACAGATATTTCCATTTGTGTTCATATTGACGGATAGAAAATCAACAAAATGCAAAATTCGATTAGTACACACTAAGAATGTAATTATTTTTTAAATTTGTAAGAGTTCTTTAACCCTTATCCTGTATTAATGGGTCAAAAATTGCCCAAACCGTTTTTGAGTTCTTATAACTTTGGACGTTCTGAAAACTGATTCGTGAAATTTTCTGACAATTATTTTTTTGGCCTAAATTTTATCTTAAATGTTCAATTAAGTTAAATACTCTTTTTGGATGTGGCCTACGAACAAAGTTACGGATGCTGCATTTATGGGTCAATATTGCCCAATACAAACATCAACTAAATTTTTAACTATGTTTTACTTTTATAGCGATTTTGGCATATCTAAATCAAATATATTTGCTGTGAATTTCTTCAACAGTTATTATATCCATTCAGTTTTCAAGAAAACTGGATTCTGGTAGACGAAATTTCAACTAAAGCATATTTGGGCGTTCTTCTCTTAGCTCGTATGTATTTCGATCTCGTGGTGTGGCGAGTAAGATTGCGAGATGATAAGATGGGCAGGCCAATATCGAAGGCAACGATTTAAGAATGTACTCCGAGTTCTCCTTTCGGTAAAAAGTCAGACAGAAATTTCGACAGGCGCGAGATAAATTAGCTTTTATAAGTGACTTTTGGTATCGCTGGGAAGGAAATTTTAGAATAATGTGTTTTTCCTGGCGAAAGTACGACCGTAGGAAAACAATTAGTAACATACCGTGAACGTAGCCCTTTCATGAAATATATACACTCTAACCCCGGCAAATATGTGATAAGAATCTGGGCTCTATGTGACGTTCAGATAAATTATACATGGTTGTTGCAAGCAAACACATACATATAAAGCTGTAAACTGAAAGCCGGAACAAGATATTTGTATTGGATTTAGTTAAAGATTTGACGAAAAGTTATATACAGTTTGCTTACATCCTAAGGATTTCGAAATTAACTACTCAGGCGGAACCTTACTATGGTTCTCCAGTCCGAAAAAATAAAACGTACCTTCTGCTAATAAAATTCAACTTGAAAAATATACCAGATAACTTTTCTCAATTCTTCTCGATAAAGAAAATAAGACAACCATTTTCGCATTTGTTCTCGTAAACAAGAAAATATGTTTGTTATTTTAGTACGCACATTATATCATACTGTCGCCATGACACGAAGTCAGCAATTGATAAATTAATTGGCCAGGAATTGCACTTGCAGGCGCAGATATAATCAATGGCTCTCAACCCTATTCCACAACATGTTGGACTTTACAAAATATAACGCATATTATTTATTTACTTCAATAAATCAGGACTGGAATTAGAAAAATAATTTCTGACTTCTTATATTTTTGAAAGAATTAGGCAGGCCTCTTGTTCAACAGAAAATATCTCGGCGAGATCATATTTCTTCCAGAAATTCAGCTAAAGTAATCGTACGCAGTTTAAATCCTGCTGCAACAAGTGAACTGCAAAATATAAACCTTACAAGCGACCGTTGCTATGTATAGCCCAAATGTTCAAAAAGTACAAAATACTGTGAAAATGTACCAAATGTGCAAAATTTGTGTGCAAGTCATTGTAATAGCATAATATCTTTTAAAAACGGTCGAACTATTGCAAAAAATTTAAATATTCATATAAATATGTATTGGGCAAAATTGACCCATAAATACAGTATACGTAATTTTTTTTAAGTACAGGATAAGGGTTAAAAAATAGAATTCAATAAAAGCAGAGAGTTTGATTTGCTTGTGAACACTGGAGGTGGTTGTGTAAAGGCCAAACGTAAAAGGCAAATTGTCTTCCGAACTGCAAAAATAGAGCAGGGCTACATCGATCTACGATCCACACGCTTCATTTCAATAATTTTGCGACTTTGCTGTTGGTCCATATTGACTTCATGAAATCCTTGGTGAAACTGACTCTTTTATGAATTTTGGGCATAATTTCATTTTTGTTGCTGATGGGGTTTATTTCATTGGGGGTTATTTCATTTTCATCATTGGGTGTTATTTCATATGAAATAACTCCCAAATATTGGGGTTTGTTTCGTTTTCGCTTTCGGGTTTATTTCATTTATTTTTCGATGTTATTTCATTTACTGTTTTTGGGTGTTATTTCCAATATTCTGGGGTTTATTTCATTGGGTGTTATTTCCTGGGCGTTATTTCATTGGGGGGCTTTTCGTGGAGCCAAGCTAAATCGGAATAAAGTTTTGGAGTAAAAAACTGAAAATCTAGCAACGCCCCTTATGGTACCACCCAGACAAAAGTAACATTTCGCCCACTTCATAAATACAATAATAATATCAATGTTTTAAAAAATTTTATGTTTTACTAAGGTGAAGGTATATGTAAGTCTGGTTGCCCGACTGAAACTTTCTTACTGGTTTTTATATACATATATATTAACATACCTACCACGCCTCCTTGTGGGCGTTACAAATGGAAGAATAATAATAATAATATACACTTCACTCCGCTCGAGCGAGTGGTGAAGGATATAAAAATAATATCATAGCACCTTTTGGCAAATCGGTATAGAAACGCTCCCACCAACATTTACATTTTCATACGAAATAATGAGCAAGCCAATTAGTTCAAAATAAAATTTAAACTGGGCATTTGGTTAAGTCAGATATAACCAACAAAACGCAACAACGAAATCTACGTTTAATTCTAGTAAAATTTCTCTAAGAAACCATTTTTCGATTTTTTTGCACTATTTTTTAAGTTTGAAGAAGTTTGTAGTTAATATTTTATTACATTATCCTAAAGTTTGTGATATTATTCAGAATGTGCATTTTTTCATGTGTAAAACTAATATTTGTTTGTAAGAATTGGTGAAAAAATCCCATACAAAATGAACAATATCGGACAAAACCTACTTCCACCCATACTTAGCTCACTCAGCTCATATAAACAATTCAAACTCAGTGTTTGACATTTATTGAACTTTGAAAAGAAAAACTAGAATAAACGTATCTGTTGCTTCTGATACATAGTACAAAGTGAGTTCAAAGCCATGTGACAGACTACACTGAGTTTCTTTAAGACTGGGAATAACTTCACTAAGTGTTATAAGCTTTTTCCTCTTCTCTAATGCTGATTTAATAACATCACTGTGATATGAAATGATTCAATGATTAGTAACTGGTACTCACACTTCCATTTAAAACATGATTTACTTTTTACAACTGCTAGTTAAATATACAAACTATACCCTTTACACATCACTACGTCTTAATTCGTATAAGTACAACTCATTATAAAAGTCTTATGCGGATTAAATATGACTGTTATAAATGCTTGCAAAAATTCATGTGAAATGTACATTTGAAGCATCTGTAATCACTTGACATAACTTTTGTCAAGGGAAATGCTTTACATTGGATTAAATCGATGTCTTTTATAATTTCATTTATTGTTTGCGACATTTGCTGCATATTAAGTTCTCATAAAATCATTTTCTTTTCGCCCACGCTACATAATATTTGAGTCATTATTATGTTATGCACGATTAAGTACGAAAAGTGAGAGATATGTTATACATGTATGTTCATAAATTTAATTGTTGAAAATAAACGACCACGTTCGTTAATGAGATGTAACGTCCTACATTGATACATAATTGTATAATCATGTAATTTTTGACATTTTAATGTAATGATGCAGAGAGGAACTGATGCATACATCGATTGCGATGCCGGCTTGTTAAATATTGTAAATGAATACAAAAAAAAATATACGCACATTTTTAGTGCTAAAAAAGAATTGTTGATGGATAGTCAATTTTGTAATCAACCTAAATTTAAATAAATTAATTAAGTACGATGTTAAAATAAGAAATTAAGAGTATATAAACATTATTGCACAAAAGTTTCCGAACAATTCAGCTACAAACTTAGTACTTAAATATAAACATAACAAATAACGGGACTGTCCCAGCAAACCATTTTCTCCAAATTCGGTCAGATGTCTGACAGAAAGTCCGCACAAGTTGCCGATTCTGATGCCGAATTCTGTCAGCATTCTGTCCGAAAGTTGTATGGGTGGTTGACAAGAATTCGGACTGAAATGTCTGGGGAAATTCGGAAACTTGTGCAGACTTTTCGGTCAGAATTCGGTCAGATATCTGAGGGAAATTTCGTAGGGACTTTTGGATTTTTCAATTGTTATGTAATTGAAGGGACTTTTGGATTTTTCTGAAGTAACTCTGGCAAATAATTCGAAAATTACCAGAATTATCTGACATTTTCGGACAAAATTCTGAATAAATGTACGAAAATCGTCAGAGACATCTGTTATATCTTGTTTTTTTATTTACACAAAAATTCCAAAAATTATTTTTCTTATTTACAAATTAATGAAATTAGTTTTACTAATTTCATTTTGCCAATAATTTTTTTAGCAGTACTTCAGCGTCCTTCCTCACTTTTTTTCTTAGACAACATTTATTTTCTTATTTTTTGATATATACTACAATCACCTTTAAATATTTGACACACATTTCGGGACATAGCGTCTTAATCTATTGATTGCACAATCATAACTGATAATGGGGATGAAAAACACACATTGGAAAGCGCAACGCACTTGACAAACAACAACAAAAATTCGTCTTAGGAATTCCTAAACTGGGTTTCTTTTGTTGTTGTTGTTTGTGAGAGAAAACAAAACAAAAAATGACTAGCGACAGGTTTCTCTTGTGGGAAGAAGAAGAACAAAAAACTCCCTTTCGAAAATGTGCAGACAAAATCGTTTAAAGTGTATAAAAATTCTGAGACTGTGCAGACTTGGCGGACAAAATTCGGAACAGTGTGCAGAAAAACTCGGTCTTATTTCTGAAGGCATTTATGACGATATCGTTTATTTTCGGCAAATTTTCTGATGTAATATAAAAGAAATATCTGATGTCTGACACGTCGGAAGTTTTGGTTTGCTGGGGTAGTACGACTTTCAACGTCGACAATAAAATAGTTTAATTTCTGTCTAATCCAAGAAGAATAGACGTCAGAGCACAAAATTATAAATCACCCATTTGCTTAATGTACAAACATTTATGTGTGAAACACTTGACTGTATCAATGTAATTGAAAACCAGTATAGACATTTCGGTCAGGTGAACTAAATTATAGATATGTATCTCTACCCTCAACTTTTTTCCGGGGTCATCTTTTTTTTAGTAAAGAGCAGATAAGAATATCTATTGGCCTTAGTGGAACGACATAGCAAATATTTGCAAATAGTGATTACATATAAAAAAAAAATTCAGAAAATTGTCTAGGACTCAAACTGCAATGCATAAGATGTTATCTATTATATAAAAATAAGTCGGGTTTTCCTTCCTGGCTTTCCTAGCTTCCGGATGGTTTACAAGGTTTTTTTTAAAAAAGTGGGCGGCGCCACGCCCCTTTCTTCAAATATCGCTCTGACGGCTTTTCTAATAGACCGATTTACCACGAGGTACTGTTAACCTGTAGATAATTCCTGACTACATTTGGTTGTAATTGGATAAAGGGGCGTGGCACCGCCCATACAACTTGAAAATTAAAAAGGCTTTAATCATGAACTATCAGAGGTATGAAGATGAGATTTGGTATATATGTTGTTTGATAAGCATTAATTACAGCCAGGATAGAAGTGGGCGGTGCCAAGCCCCCTTTCCAAAAACCGCTGTAACGGATTTTCTAATAGATCGATTGATACAAAAATTTTACCATGAGGTACTGTTGACCTGTAGATAGGTCCTGACTACATTTGGTTGTAATTAGATAAAGGGGCGTGGCACCGTCCATACAACTTGAAAATTAAAAAGGCTACATTTCATGAACTATCAGAGGTATGAAGATGAGATTTGGTATATGATGAATTTCATATCAAAACCTATTAAAAAAGGGACATTTTGAACCCGACCCTCTCAGATTTTAATGAAATTTTGCATACAGGTATATTTTACCTACAGAAACATAACTTCATTTTTAGAAATTGCATTTTTGAAAATTTGTGGGCGTGGCAAGGTATCGAAATATTTAAAAAATGACGGTAATAGGTACATTTAAACAGCAATTACTATGGAACGACTTAGTCGATTTAAAAGATCTTGGTGTCATTAGAAAGGTATATGAGTCAGCTTTCGAAAACATACACTGTAAAAATGTTATATTACACTGAAAAAATTTTTTTGCCAAAAATTAAAGTTTAAACTTAGAAAACACTTCGAAGATCAAGCCTTTTTTTGCAAAAAAAATATTTTTAGATAGGCCTATTTAATATATATAACATATCTGAAAACAAAAATGGCGTTTTTCTTAGTTTGTTTTTAAAAAAATTTTAAGTAAAGTCTCTCTTGTTAACTTCCTTATTTTTTGATATTTTTGTGTGACAAACTGCAATTACTATGGAACGACTCAGCCGATTTGAAAGATCTTGATGTCATTAGAAAGGTATATAAGTCAGCTTTCGAAAACATACACTGTAAACATTTTATATTACACTGAAAAAAAATTTTTCCCAAAAATTAAAGTTTAAACTTGGAAAACACTTCGAAGATCAAGCCTTTTTTTGCAGAAAAAATTATTTTTAGATAGGCCTATTGAATATATATAACATATCTAAAAACTAAAATGGGGTTTGTCTTAGTTTTTTTTAAATAATTTTTAATTAAGTAGACATCTCTTGTTAACTTCCTTATTTTTTGATATTTTTGTGTGAAAAAAAAGAATAAAGTAGCTAAACTTTGGAAGTTATGCAGGTTTTTTTTTTGGGTACCCTTCTGGTACCTCCCATACCAAAGTTTAGCTACTTTATTCTTTTTTGTCACACAAAGATATCAAAATATAAGGAAGTTAACAAAATTAAAATTAAAAATTATTTTAAAAAAAACTAAGACAAACCCCATTTTAGTTTTTAGATATGTTTTATATATTCAATAGGCCTATCTAAAAATAATTTTTTCTGCAAAAAAAGGCTTGATCTTCGAAGTGTTTTCCAAGTTTAAACTTTAATTTTTGGGAAAATTTTTTTTTCAGTGTAATATAAAATGTTTACAGTGTATGTTTTCGAAAGCTGACTTATATACCTTTCTAATGACATCAAGATCTTTCAAATCGGCTGAGTCGTTCCATAGTAATTGCAGTTGGTCACACAAAAATATCAAAAAATAAGGAAGTTAACAAGAGAGACTTTACTTAAAATTTTTTTAAAAACAAACTAAGAAAAACGCCATTTTTGTTTTCAGATATGTTATATATATTAAATAGGCCTATCTAAAAATATTTTTTTTTGCAAAAAAAGGCTTGATCTTCGAAGTGTTTTCTAAGTTTAAACTTTAATTTTTGGCAAAAAAATTTTTTCAGTGTAATATAAAATTTTTACAGTGTATGTTTTCGAAAGCTGACTCATATACCTTTCTAATGACACCAAGATCTTTTAAATCGACTAAGTCGTTCCATAGTAATTGCAGTTTAAATGTACCTATTACCGTCATTTTTTAAATATTTCGATACCTTGCCACGCCCACATATTTTCAAAAATGCAATTTCTAAAAATGAGGTTATGTTTCTGTAGGTAAAATATACCTGTATGCAAAATTTCATTAAAATCTGAGAGAGTCGGGTTCAATGAATATCGGTTTTGATATGAAATTCATCATATATGTTGTTTGATCAGCATTAATTACAGCCAGGATGGAAGTGGGCGGTGCCACGCCCCCTTTCCAAAAATCGCTGTAACGTCTTTTCTAATAGACTGATTTATACGATAATTTTAGAAAGTGGTACTGATGTCCTGTAGTCTCTGGCCGTACTTGGTTGTGATTGAATAAAGGAGCATGGCACCGCCCATACAACTTGGAAGTAAAAAGGACTATATCTCATGAACTATCAGAGGTATGAAGATGCCATTTGTTACATATATTGTTGTTACAGTATTAATTACTGGTGTCACGCCCCTTTTCAAAAATCGCTCTGACGTCTTTTCTTATAGACCGATTGTTACAAAAGTGGTACTATTGACCTGTTGATAGTGTCTGGCTGTACTTGGTTGTGATTGGATAAAGGAGAGTGGCACCGCCCATACACCTTGAAGGTAAAAAAAAGCTTTATCTCATGAACTATCAGAGGTATATAGATGAGATTTGTTACATATGTTGTTGTTACAGTATGAATTATTGCAAGGGTGGAAGTGGCCTGTTCCACACCTCTTTGATAATAAACTGTTATAACTCTAAAATCCATATTATATTGCAGATCGCCTAGAGATATGAACAGTGGTGCTGGTCAAATTTTTTTCGCAAAAATCGTATACCAAAAACGGATTCATGATGAATTGTTAGAAAATTTCACTAATGAACTTTATGTGTTGCTTAAAAAGTTATGGCCTTTGAAAGTTGGCAAACAGAAATTAAGTTTTTGAAATTCTTGAATTTGTGCCTTTGGCGGAAGTCCAATATGTAGGGCGGGAGCCCAAATAACATCAACTTTGCCGAAGACGAAAACAAAAAAATTCCGAAAAGTTTTTGAAATATGGACTCCCTAAAAATGGTCAAAAAATCGTATTGGGGTGAAAATATTGGAGTATCCATAAAAAAAATGTTTCGATGTAATGGGGCCAAATCCTTTGGGGATTTTTTTAGTCTCGGTATATACTTCATCCATCTGAGCAGCTAATAGAAGACATCGCCGATGTAGACGTAAGTGTGACAGGGGTTTCGAATTTATCGAACCTACACCGTTCTCAACAACTCGGTCTCTACAAATGTTGAGGAAATATCTTGGCCTACATCTATATAACATCCAACTGGTGGAAGAATTAGAGCCAGTGGACGATCAATTAATTTCGCTATTTCTCATGTCATGTCATTGCAAATCATTGGAAAGAGAAATGGTTCCAACACAACGGCGTAACATGCCATACAGCTCTACATGCAGATATGATAGATATGACTTTGCTGATGAACTTTTTACTATCGTCATAGACCCTGTCATATTTAGAATTTAAAACAATAAAACGTAATTGGTTAACTTCCATGTTAAGGAGTTACTTCAAATTAGTTATATAAGTTAATAAACTCAACATATTATTGTCGAGCTTAAGTACCGTTTTCAAAGTACTTTGTAGACCTAAATGTGAAATATATTACAAGTTGATATGCAATAGCGAAGCATTGCCGGGCCCACTAGTGCGTTTATAAAATTGATATTTGATAAATAATAAAGTATATAAAAAGCAAATGAGGAGATAGTGGTTTCTTTCTGTAACTGTTATATCGCTCTTTTTAGCCAATGTAACAATCATGATGAAGAGGAAAATATTGAAATGTTCACACACATTTTTATACCCTCGCCTTACGGGTAAGAGAGTATATATCATTTGATACGACCCAAAAGCGTAACACATAGAAGCAGTCACTTTAGACCCTAAGTTTCTTTGAACCAAATTCGATTCATGCCTTTTTAAGTCGTTTGAGCCATATACGTCTGTCTGTTTGGCTGTCCGGCTCGTACGCACGATAACTCTCGAAAGACGAAACCAAATGATTTGAAACTAGGCACAAGTTAAGCAGTTTATGTTTTATTCAGGGTGAGGGTATATGTAAGTCGGGTTTCCTGACTGAAACTTTCTTACTGGTTTAAAAGCACTTTAGATTGATCATATACACTCATACCTCTTTATACGGCCCCTCTTTTTACGGCATTTCTCTATAAAGGCCTTTTTCAGTTCTGGAACACCTTCGCTTTACGGCGCACATAACCTCGCTATACGGCTAAAAGCAAATATGAGATTCACCGTTCGTGAGTAGACATATTTTGTTTTTTTTTTTTTTCATTTTATTTATTTATTTACATGTATATTATTGAACAACGTAAAATTTTCCTCTGCGCCAATAAGGCATTTTAGAGGCATGTTGGCAAAGTTATTTAATGTAATTATAATTACTTGTAACATATAGTTACATAACCATCAAAAAAATATAACATTTATAAAATTATACTACATAAGAAGCGTTTCTATATTTTGACTTATGTAGTCTTTGAGTGTAGATTAAACTGTAAGATAGTATTTAAGTTTTTAATAACACAAGGTAGCTTATTATACTTAACACTACCAATGTATTGAATACGCTGTTTTGTTTTCTCTAATCTACATCTGGGGAACCTCAAGCTTCCTCTATTCCTCGTTTTAAACGCACTTTGACTTTGAGAAAACTTTAACGTTCGGTAACCAATTTGATTTAAAGATTTATATGTGTACATTAAAACTTGGTATTCATATACAGCATGAATCGGCATAACTGATTTACATATTTCGGAATACAACACAATCGTACTGTAAGTAGGAGGTAGGTTAAAAATCACCTTTAAAGCTTTATTTTGCATACATTGAAGACTTTTTAAATCCGATGAATTTTTGTACCCATAAATAAGCGCTAAATAGTTTAGGTGGCTTTGTATCAAAGAATTATATATAAGCAACTTTGTGTTCACGTCTAGCCAATTTTTCATTTTGTACAATATTCCAATTGCCGGTGCTAATTTATTTTTTAGGCTACAAATATGTAAATCCCAAGAAAAGTTACTCTGTAAAGTGATGCCAAGATATTTTACGCAACGTTCCTCATTTACGATGGTTCCATTTACACATACTTCAAAAGTAAAATTATTTGAGTGAGGTCTAAATCTAACTAGCTTGGTTTTGTCACCATTAAGTATCTATTTGTTTACTCTGGCATACTCAAAAATAAAAGAAATATCACTTTCAATCGACGTTTCAAAACCAAGTCATATTTGTACGGATAGAATAAACATATATCGTCAGCGAACATATACATACGACCCGTAAGGTCTAAATTGTGCAAATCATTTATAAAAATCGAAAAAAGTAGTGGCCCCAAAGAGCTTCCTTGAGGAACTCCACACTCTACTAACTCTATCCTACTTTTTGTTTCCAAAATCTGTACAAACTGCCTACGGTTAGTCAAATAACTTTTGAACAGCAATAGCTCTTTGCCCACAACCCCGTACTTAGGTAGCTTTTCTAGCAATATTTTATGATCAACAAGATCAAATGCTTTTGAAAAATCTAAAAACAAGCCAGAAACACCAACATAACCTCTATCCAATCCATAACAAATATAGTTAACCACATTAGCTACGGCTTCCTCAGTGCCACAACCTTTCCTAAAACCAAATTGAAACTCGTAAATGAACTGATTATCCTCAAAATATTTCATCAATTTCTCATGAATTATTTTCTCAAAAATTTTATCAATTGTAGGGAGAATAGCTATTGGACGAAAATCTGAAGTTAGCAGTGGTAATAATTTTGTTAAAAATAAAACATAAAATGTTATACAATTGATTTCTACACTCAAAAATAACTTTCGAGGTAATGTTGTCATATCCTGCAGATTTGTTCAACTTCATATTGTTTATAACAGTTTTTACCTCATCCTCAATGATTGTAGAAAAAATAAATCTTTCACTTCTTTGTTGCAAAGTTCTGAAAGCATTCCAGTTATCATCCTGTGTCACAACAATAGATTGTCTCAAATCTTTAACGGAATTTATAAAATAATGATTTAAAGCTTGAGCTTTCTCAATATCATTTTGAGCTTTTTGACCAGATGGCAACACAATATCAAATTATCGTGATTGGTTCCTACCCAATACAGAATTAAGAAAACACCAGCACTGTTTAGGGTCATTATTGGCTTTGGATACATGGTAATAGAAATATTCAGATCGAGATATTCTTTTAGATTTTTTTTATAATTTTGCCTAGTAAGTTTAACAAATCATTGTATTTTCTTGTTTTGGATTTCCTACGCTTTTCGAGAAGTTTATTCTTATATTGAATAATAATCTGCAAATTTTGATTAATCCACGGCGTAAGATTAAAATTTAATAAATTTTTCGATTTAATTTTCGTAGTAGACTTTAAAACTGCTTCATTGATCACCGATGTAACAGAATCAACTCGATTTTGTGCACTTTGTGACTTATCTTCCGGTAATTTTCTCTGTAAATGATCTCTCACTTTATCATAGTCACAGAAATATTTACATCTTTCAACAATATTACTAACTAAATGATTGCTTTTAATTCTGCAAGAAATAAAATTATGATCTGACAAATCACACACCACGGAGTCCACGATCATGTTGGAATTAATATTGCTGACGACATGATCTATGCAAGTACCGATAGTTGGACTTGTTATAAGCTCGTGACAGCTCCGATAATCGTAGTTTAAAAATAAATTTTCAAATCATTGAAGTGAGAGCTTCCGAACAAGTCTATATTGGAATCACCAACTACAACTACAGAACTGTTTGCATAAGTGCCAATAGAGTTCAATTATGGCTAAAAATCGTGATACACAACATTTTTGAGAACGATAATAGGATAAGATCTTTAATGGTTTTCCTTCAATCCGCAAATTATCAAAGGAAATAGCTATAATTTCGACATAATCTAAACTTCTGCAATATTCAATGGTATACTTATATTTCTCTATTATATATACAGTAGACTACGGATAAGTGCACATCGGTTTTCGCGCGACTTTTTGTGCACTTATGCGGTTTTTGCATTTATACAACACTCGGATAAGTGCACAACTATTGCATATATACAAACCTTGCATAAGTGCACGATTATTGCATTTATACAAACATTAGATTATTTTTATTAATCTGTTACACCAGTTCAGTTTGGACGAAATTTTAAGAAAATAATTAAAATATAAAGCTGTTTAATGTTTTTATTTATACTTAGTTTACATTACATAACAGGTTTTTAATAAAAACTTCTAAAAATCAGTTCAGTTTAAGGTATATACATACAAAAAAAAATCACAAATTTATATATCCTTGTTTTAGTGTTTTTCATATTTCATACAAAAAAAATTTAAAATATTCAGGTCTGTGCCAAAATAAGAGCTATTAATGAATCATTGCAATCATATTTTGCACCATTGTTTTTTGCAAGATACATATTACATTGCACTCAATTCGATTCACCTAAACCACGTGTGCTGAAAAAGTCTGAAATCTTTTTTTGAACCGTGTTTTCTGTTCCAACCTTATATATTTTTTTTCCAGTTTCTCTAAATCATAATCTGCATATATGTAGTTAAAAGATGTGCATTTATGCATGCAAAGTTGTACTAAAAAAGTACTTTCAGGTTGGAAAAAGTTGTGCATTTATCCGGTTTTTGCATTTATGCGTATTGCACTTATCCGTGTATTTTTGTATGTAAACGTATAAAAAAGGCTAATGGCTTCAAGTTCCAGTGCACTTATGCGGTTTTTGCATTTATGCGATGTGCACTTATCCGTAGTTTACTGTATTGAATTTTGATTGAATTCCCCAGATGAGGTAGACTTTAGCTAATAAGGCATTATTGAATGTATAAATTTGGAGGCAAATCTGAAAGAAAATTATCGTGCTAACGTCTTTTCCGCAAATCCAAAGCCTTTAAGTTCTCTAATGTTAACTTTGCACACCATTTTCTTTATTTTTGTTATAACTCATAACTGTAAAAAGTCCAGCTAACCGTACGCCTACTGACACCTTTTTGAGAACAAAATTTAATGCAAATTATTTTTTTAATTGAATTCCAGGAAATGTGAGTGCACTTTTCTTTTAACACAAACCTCAAACGCAAAAACATTATATTCGCCCTACTTGCTTAATTTTGGCGGTTTTTTTTTTGACACAGAAATTTCGATGCAATTTCTCTTAAATTTTCCTTCAAAAATTGAAGAATTGAATTTGTATTTAAATTTTACACTACTAGGAGTTCTTTTGGCTCTCACTTCCATGTACTCAAATTATTATTTAACGATATGAAAGTTTCGCCGCTG
>CAXIUB010000203.1:57363-126022 GCA_964034835.1 Muscina levida | reverse complement strand
TAGTGGTTTTAGTAAAATAGGTAATTTTGTATGGGAGGTACTTGAGGGGGCGTGTCTATTTCGCCCATTTTCCAACCAACATTACGACTAGTGAATTTTTTGCCACTGGTAAATTTCTATTCAAATTGATTAAGAACTACTCCAATTATCGTCTTAACCATTTACCCAGAAGGCCAGACGGACATAGCTTTATTGGGTTAAAAAACTCCAAAACTTATTTTTTGTAAAGAAATCTAGGGTCTCAGTTATATGTTCTGTTGTGTTTAACTTTTTCCCGTTAAAAATAATATAATCTCTCTACCATGTAGCTGAGCTTGTACAAATTTTATTCAAAATTTGTTAAAAATTTTAATAATAACACACAAAATCCACAAAAACATATAAATATTGCATTAAAAATCAAATTTTTAACTTAAAAAATAATTTTGCTTAACATATTTATGCAATAAGGGGCATTTTTCGTAATTTGTCTCGCATTCCTGGGCATAGGGATTTATAAATCATAAATAACTTAATTAAAGAGTCTATGAGCTTGTAAGTTTTATTAATAAGTAACGACTCCATAATGATGTTTTAGTCTCATGTGTACTAAAAATGTCTCTAATTGCATAAATATGTTAAGCAAAATTATTTTTTTAAGTTAAAAATTTGATTTTTAATGCAATATTTATATGTTTTTGTGGATTTTGTGTGTTATTATTACAATTTTTAACAAATTTGAATAAAATTTGTACAAGCTCAGCTACATGGTAGAGAGAATATATAATTTTTAACGGGAAAAAGTTAAACACAACAGAACATATAACTGAGACCCTAGATTTCTTTACAAAAAATAAGTTTTGGAGCTTTTTCACCCAATAAAGCTATGTCCGTCTGGCCGGCTGGGTAAATGGTTAAGACGATAATTGGAGTAGTTCTTAATCAATTTGAATAGAAATTTACCAGTGGCATAAAATTCACTAGTCGTAATGTTGGTTGGAAAATGGGCGAAATAGCCACGCCCCCTCAAGTACCTCCCATACAAAATTACCTATTTTACTAAAACCACTATTCTGTCACTAACTTCATGCTGGAGGGCTCTACGAAGCTAAAATTTGGATGGTATTATTATTTGACAGCGTGAAGCATATACTGAAATAATGGGTCCACTTGCCCCGCCCCTTCTGGTACCTCCCATACAAATTAGCATAACCTTTTATAGATTATTGTTGCCAAAAACCACATTTTTGCTCTGATGTTAACAAAACTTTCCACATCTTAGTTTTTTCACACTATTCTAATGTGGTAACAAAACTAAGCATATCGGTTTAGATTTAGATATAGCCCCCATATATATGTATGTTTCACGATATATACTTTTTTTACAGAGGAAGTGAAGTTTGATTATAATTATAAACAATAATTAAACTCTTGACATACAAGTATTGCATATCAGTGGAAAGGGAATTACATAAAGTTCAATAATTTACAAAAATTAATTAAAAGCACATTTATTTTGGGCATGATTCTGAGTCAAATATAAAATTTGGTCAAAACGTATTTTTTGGAGAAATTATATCTTATATGAAAAATAGCGTAAAATTCAAACGGACTGGAGTATCTCAACGAAATATTGGAATAAAGAACATAAAATTGTCCTTAAAAAAACGAATAACAATATGTTGCCATATCTTATAACAAAATACCCAAATTCCCAAAACGGGGAAAATATGTTCCAAAATTCCGAATTTTTACTAAAATGGCCACACTGTCTTTGTTTATGGCAGGGATGTTGAAATACGTTACGGTTAACTAGTCCACATATGTGGTCAAAAAAATATATAATGAGCTTTCTCGTTGGCGCTTTGCGATTTGAGAATTTTCAAAAACAAAAAATTTTTTTTTCAAAAATGGGGTATTTTTGACTTCCCTTGCCGGGGAACCATTTTGCTGAACTGATTCAAATTTAGCATTAAATGCATCTGCATCAACATTTCTATGAGGAATAAATAAGAAATTGCCACTTCCCGGAAGAAATATTTTTTTTACAAACGAAAGAATGTAGTCGCCTTTTTGCAAAAAAACAGTAAAAATATGCCTTTTTTTGGAAACTTTTACTTGCGATGCTTATAACTTTTGATTGGAACAAAATATTTGCATAATTTTTTCAGCAATTTCATTCAGAATTTTATAAGCTAACTAACGATATAAATATCTTTAAAGTCAAGGAAAAACTGAGCTCACAACCTTAAAAATACCAAATCAACCTCGTCCACAAATGACACAATTTTTTTTATTTTCTCAAATATCTCTTGACATAAATAAGATAACATGTGCATGTAAGCATGTTTTTTGAAGGTTTTTCGAAGCACTATCTAAATACAAAATATCTTTTAAATCGGTTCATAAATGCACATTCCTCAAGCATTTGAAATTTTGAAACACCCGAGGTGACCAACTTTGGAGGGCCCCCACACCCCCTAGGGAGCCAAGTATTTCTAAATCATCTCGAAAACACCTCAGCTTTAACTATTTAAAATTTCATCAAGATAGCATTATCCGTTCAAAAGTTACAGAATTAATTCCAAAAAAAACCAAAAAGGAACCACTGTGGAACGTCGGATAGTAACTCATGACTGTCTTGTATGGTGGGACGCAAACAGTAAACTGATGTTGGTAAGCAGTGTATAACGGATGGATCAGTATGTATAACGTGTGCTAAACGTTACACACCACAAACGACACTGGATAATATACTAAACCAGAAGAGCTTGAGGCATCAGGAACTATCCATAGCGGCTAAAAGTGCTATAAGATTACGAGAAGTTGGCCTCTGGCGGCATTGGAATCGGGCCATGCCGCAATACAGTTATGATTCAGCATAATTTTGTTTTGTTTTTTTTTACGAGATGAAATCATCGAAAGACAGAGAGAGACTTTAACACGCTAAAACACCTCAAACTTCGTCCCAATCCCGGTGGTACAACCGTGAAGTATTCCTTCGTTGGGATGGGTAGGTTATTCAACCTCCGCTAAGGCCGTCAATGCTCTTTTTAGTTCTAGAAGAATGCACCTGAGATAGTTTAATATATATATCCCCATCTTGCAGTTGTATCCAACTTTAGCTGCATAATATTTCCGACTATTATTTCAGTGCCTTACTGTCGTTGTACATGCTCTCTTTTGGAACTGAATCTCGGGCATATGAAGAAAACATGTTCAGCATGGTATCATTGCACCCAGCGGCGCTCTGTGGCGGGAAACAATCGCTCTAAGTACGTCAGGATCCGTCCGTTTGCCAGACCAAAAGGGTTATTTTTACTCCTTATAATGGCGTTTTTAAGGTCCTTCTTTCTCGATTTAAAGATTTCATGAATTTCGATGTGTTCAGGGCGACCTCTAGATCTGACAAAATCTCTACGAGCTCTAATGCACTCTCTTCTAAGTTGAGCGATATTTTCATTCCACCAGTAATTGGGATTCTTCCTGTATCCTGGTCGTCTTCGAGATGTCACACGCTTGAGACACTTTACAGATAAGGTTCTTTGCAACTTCTTCCGGGTGACCACCTATCTGCTCGTTTACGAGACATGCTCGAAACATTTCACGGTCGAATATGTTACCCTTCTACCCATGTACCTCTTTGTAAGCAGTATGTATGTGCTTAGGTGCACCGAGATAATCTATGATTATTGCCTTGTGATACCTGTGGGTATAAATATCGCTAATACCCTACTTGGAGCGGTTCGCTATATTGCTGCTGGCAAATGCAATATCAATCACTGACCCACATCCGTTATGGATATACGTGTGTTCGTTGCCTTGATTCAGCAAAACCATGTCCAGGTTTGCAAGTGCTTCTAGGAGCATTTTCCCGCGAGAGGTGGTTCGTGGACATCCCCAATCGGTAGCCCACGCGTTGAAATCACCGGTAATCAGTACCTTCTTATATTTGGCTGCTTCAAGCGATAAACTATCCACTATGCTTCTAAATTCGTCAGTGCTGTGCCGAGGAGCAATATAATAGCTAAATACTGCCAAATCAGATATGTTGGTAGTCTTACTGTGTTGTCTACCAGTCCGATGGTAAGGTCCTTACCACACAGTGTCCTGTAGTAATACCTATTAGTTGTCTGACAACATTCATATCCAACTCCAAAAGTGATCCGATTTGCCTTTTATCCAGTCTTGGTTAAATATCCCGTTATATAACGCTGTCGTTGGGATGTTCCCAGAATTCGTTCGGTGTGGCGATTCAAAATGACATATATACGACACATAAGTGGTCGCACTGATTAATCCGATTGGCCGGGTCTCAGGACCCATGAGCCCTTCCGTGCCAAATCATCAGCCAATTCGCCCTAGTATATCACTGTGTCCTAGCACCCAGCAGAGTCAAACACTATGACCTAACAGTGTTGAGAGCGCCATTCTGCATCTGCGCACGAATCTTAATGTTTTAATCTTTCATACCAAAGCCTTTAAAGCCGCTTAACTCTCTACATAGATTGTGACAGTTTCCTTCAAATTCATTGCCAATATTGTCTCCGCAGATTTCATAATATTGAAGACCAACACCTGAAAACTCTGCAATCGTCATCCACTCGGAAGTGTTGGCTGTACTTGAGATCCTCGGTGAAGACACCTCATATTGTTCCAATGTCCATTTTTGAGCCATCACTTAAGATAGACATTCCCTCGAATGGTAGGGAACGTTTCCAGTTCCCCTATCAGTGATCACACTCTCCGAGCATTATCTACAATCCATGGTTGGAACTGTATGGTCCGTTCGGCTGTGTAGACCTGCGTCGTATCCATGTATGCTGAATTATGAGTCTTTTGAGTGGTGATCATTAACGATCATTGTTTACAACCATTGACATTCTGTATAAATGCAGCAAAAAAATTATATTGCTTGGGGTTGACCTCTGTATTCACTCTGACGGCATGTTCCCTTCGAACTTCACTAGCTGGCTATATATTTAGAAGGAAGTGTGCCTCGTCTGAGAAAAAAAATGTTGGTAAAAGTGCTGAACCTCTCTATTGGTTCATAAGCAAAGTCTGTGCGAATGATAATTCCAATACTATTAGAATTTTCTAAGGGTCCTAATACAAATCTTTAAAGATTATCAGAGCAGACGCTAGAAAACTTTCGGGTATTGAGTCCTGGTTTCTAACAATAGGAACATCTAGGACGCTATACTTTTTTGAAATCGCATGAAGTTATATTCTGTTTACTGATGAACTTATCTTCTTGGACTTCTGGACCCATTTTTTCAACAACTGAATCGTTGTCGTGGCGAAATTACCCGCGTAGGCAGAATGAACGTTATCTTATGATGAATAACGCCATGGCCATTAACATTATGTAGCGTTGGGTACATTGCTCTGTATTCACTGTGACAGCAAGAGCTCTTTGATCTTCAAAAAAGTATGGGCAAATAAAGCATCTTGCTGGCGATGGCGCCTATATATATGTATAATAGGAAGTGTGAGGTAAAACTGGTGAACCTCTATAGTATTTCGTTAGCAAACTGGGTTCCGTGAATACGATCGTGAGGCTTTAATTCAAGTTCCGTTTGTAAGGATCCTAAAATTAGTTTTTGCGTAGAATGTAGTTTAAAGATTACTTTAGGTTGTTCACGATCAGAACCTCTTTTTTAGTCTTGTCAGTTTCCTATTTCTACGTAATTTTAAATATAGCACATTTGACGCGTACTCTACCGTCTGTTATCCTTTCGATTTCTATGGCCTACTATTAATGCCTGATAGTTGTTATGATTGACTGAACGTTTTGCGTAGCGCAGTACATTGACTACTTCGCCGTCTAGTTAACAGTTAGCAGCTAGTTGAATCTTTGGCCAACCATTAATGACAATGTAAATCCATGTACTAGGTATGTATGTTTGTGTGTCAGTTGGATTATAGCCAAATGAAAATTGGTGTCATTGTACTTACTGCTGCAGATTTATGTAACACACTATAATACTCTCAAGGCAATATTTAAAGAGAAAATCACAAAAGAACTACTTTTGTTTGTTATATTCTGTTGCTTGCATTTTAAATATTTTTCGTTATGTTTGCCAACATTGCTATTACTCTGACATATATTTACAATATTTGTAAATGTATTCAAGGTAAGCTCTTCAAGGCGTTTATAAAATATAAATGCAGGTAATACCTACTGTCTAGCTAGTACCAGAAAAAAGTTCGAATATATACATTTATCTGTTATACATTGTGGTTATAAGTGGGTTACTAAGGTCACAATGTCCTTGTGTTTTTGTCATAAAGGATATTTGTTTAATAACACTCAATTTAACATGTCTGCTGCAAGAACGTGTTGTAAAACTTAAAGGCCATTTGGTTGGTTACACTGAAATTGCAATATTTTTTGGGTTCGTAGATAAAGTGCTTCGTGCAGACATAAATTTGTCATACAAACTATATAAGCTGAGCAATTAAATTCTTAAAGCTACCAGCCGAGCTCAATAAACACGCTATATATATAATATCATTAGTGGGTCATCAACCCCATCCTGCAGTTCTAGTATGTTAAATGCCTCAAAAAGTTTTAAACCACACCATTTCCCTATTTCACATTTGTTTTCATAGTTAATCTAACTGCACAATTGTATTAAATTCTTAGTTACTACAATCCATCTTAATTTAACATAAATTCTCACCAGGAAGAACTGCAACACAGTACAAACAACTTTATTTGAATTACAATGTCTTCCTCCTCGTTTCCTCGCAAACTCAGAAAGCAATAGAATACAATTCAGCAATCATAAATGGACTTCAGTGTACATAACGATGCAGGCAGGTACCACCGCCGTCAGGTGTACGGATGGAATTCACATAACAATGGCCAATTGTTGAACTATTTTCCGTTTCGATTTGACTTTCTGTCATTCTCTTACTTTTCTGTTCCCCACAGCAAGGAATCAAATAGTTCTTACTGTTTAAGAGGAAAGTGGCTGTCAGCAATTGGTTTGCTGGTAATGGGTGCAGAATGGTGGGGTGAGAAGTGATTCTGCTAAACATTCTGTTGGAAATGCCGCAACGGTGAAAATTGATAGTAAGTGATCAAAGAATGCTTTAGAAACAGTGAAAGGGTGTGTTGTACGTAAGGGTATGTCAATAGGGGAAATAAAGTGACTAAACAAAAATACAAGACGTTGTGAATAATGAATTTAACAGCCTTTTACTACAAAAGAAACTCTTCTGTCCTAAAAGGAGAAACAATCTCGATTGTAAATCGAGATATTACAGTTTTAATGTTTACACTTACTACCCAGTGTCTACTTAGGCTGAACATAAGAAGATCATCCTTTTTTGGATACGTTAATATCGTTTTGCTAGTTCCTCTATTCCTCTAGTTCCTCTATTTATTTCATCGCCGGCATCCATGATGTAGTCCACAGCAACTTCGCAGTATAGTGTCTGGTCAATCGGCATGACGCTCAAATAGCTGACGTTCACATTCATCAAGAAACAGAACAGTAAGAAAGTTTCAGTCGGGAAACCCGACTTACATATACCCTCGCCCTCAATAAAACATAAAATTTTCTAGTATATTGATATTATTACTCGATTTCTAAAGTGGGCTGAGTGGTACATTTGAATAGGAGGTACCAGAAGGGGTAGCCACGCCCCTTCCAATTTGTTCTCCAAAACTTTATCCTGTTATAGCTTAACTAAATACAGAATATAGGTACGATCGCGTTGGATGTATTGATGTTATTACTTCATCTCCGAAGTGGGCGGAAAGGTACATTTGTGTAAGAGGTACCAGAAGGGGCGTGGCTAGCCTTCCAACGAACGGACATGGCTCACTTTTGGGTCGTATCAAATGATATGTACCCTCCTACCCGTAGGGTGAGGGTATGAATGGTAAGCGTGTTTTATCACAGTAACGCGAGAAGCAATCAAAAACCTAACACATGAGGTGCAAAGGGACATTAAGTTGTTTTAAGTTAGGCAGATAACCTTATGATGCACAGGTGTTATCCATAAGTGTCCGATGACCAAACATCTCATATCTTAGGTCATCAAAAGCGTTTGCAGTAACATAAGTTGAAGGTGATTTGTGGTACCCTGTTCTTTTTTATCATTGGAGCTTCTACAAAAATCGTTGTTGTTTTAAATGTTTAGCGTGTTTGCCCTGCGGCAATCCACCAGCTGACACAGCTATGATGATTCTAAGATAGGTTAATCAACATGTTCATGGTAGGTCGAATATATTTGGTCACTGTACAAGTGGCAAATTTCAGAGGCCAATGAAAATTAACCAATCGTTATTAGATTCCAACAAGTACTCAACATCTTTATCAATAATTTTTGACACAAGACAAATTCTGCCGGGTCAGCTAGTATCTTCTATATATATAAAAATGGTGGCAAAAATGTATAGTAATTCATCAATTGAGAACGGCTGCGCTGATTTTGATTTTTTTCAATTGTTCGCTATTGCCAGGAGAAGGTTTATGTGAAAGAAAATTTTGGGAAAATCTTCCGGAAAAGTCGGAAAATTGGAAAAATCGAAAATTGCCTTTTTGTATAGAATTTTGTGTGCAATTGTTACAGAATGGCTTTTTGAATAGAAAAATAGAAAATTTTTGTTAAAAAATTCGGAAAATTATGGAAAAATTAAAAAAATGGGAAAATTTTTTTCGACGAAATTTTGCATTTTATGGTATGTATTAATAAGTTTGAGAGGTGTAACTGTAAACATTTTCGGATATTTATTCCAAAATGACTTTTCGAATGGAAAAATAGAAAAATCTTAATAAAAATTTGGAAAATTCCGGAAAAACTTGGATTTTTTCTACAAAATTTTGCATTGCATCAATTGATGTGATAAAAATTATTTTAAAAAATTTCGGATAATAGAAAAATTCTTGGTGGAAAACTCGAAAAATTCCGGGAAACTGTAAAAAGTTGGATTTTGCGACTAAATTTTGCATTGCATCGCTTGATTTAATGATTTCAGTCGACGTAAAGGTGGAAAATTCGTTATGATGCTTGGAAAATTTCGGATTATTGTAAAATTTATTAAGGTGAAAGATTAAACGCGAAATGATCTAACATCTGTTAAGATATCGCCAGTTATTTCAACAGCACTGCGTTGACATTTACGTCAAGGTCGAAACGGATTGTTTAAGTTTTATTCGAGAAGCTCGCCAACGTTTGCATTTACTCGAAAACGATACGCATTAGGAGGCAACTGTTTCTGCTCTACCGAATCAAATTCGTACATTGTTTGCGATCATCATAGCCACGTGTCATCTGCCGAGGACGAGATGGCTGACGACATTTTGCACAGAGTCCGCACGACAACATCGAATTTTGATCTTGAAATTGAGTTCAGATTGATGACATGTGCGTGCTCATGTGCGGCAGTCTACTGTCGAAATTGGGAACACCAGCGCCAAATCGTTCGATGCACGATGCATTCAATCGCGAATTGCAACGAGATCAAGACTTTGATCCAAATGATCAAACTAAAGAGTCCGAACAAATGTGCCGCCGTTGAATGTAGAGCAAACGAACGTTAACGATTCGCTGATGACGGTTGTTGACGATGGAATGGGAGGAATTTACTTTCTCGATGCACCCGGTGGAACAGGCAAGACATTGGTCATTTCTTTGATACTGGCAACAATGCGATCAAATTGCGTTAGTTGTTGCATCCTATGGTATTGCTCCCACATCGGTCGAACTGCACATTCCGCTTTGAAGCTGGCGTTTAATCTTCTCACGGTTGACAAACTAACGTGCAGGCGTTCCCGGAAAATTTTTGCGAGGATCTCATCTCTAAAGTTTTCCCGGCATTGCACAAAATTATGAAAATCTATATTGGATTAGTTTTGCGGGCCTTACTACCAGCGAAGAATATGGACGTCGATAGCTTTAATGTTATTATTGAAAGTAGAATCGATGGGGAACCGCATTCATAAAAATTCGTTGATAGCTTGACCAACGAGAATGGGGCGACCAACTATCCGACAGGATTTTTTAACTCCCTAGATGTGCCAGGAATTCAGCCGCATAATTTACAGCTGAAGGTGGGATCGATCATAAGCATTTTTAGGAATCTGAATCATCCGAAATTGAATAACGGTACGTGGTTGTCCGTCAAGAAACTGATGATCACTGTTTATTACGGTCAAATTCAAAGGAGAGGAAGTCCTTACCCACGTATTTCTATTATTCTAACCGATCTTCCCATCCAGATTCAAGAGAATTCAACTCCCCATTCTAATAACTTTTGCGAAGACAATCAATATGTCTCAAGGCCAATCTTTGGAAGTTTTCGAGATCAGTCTCGAATATCCCTGCTTTTCACAAGGTCAGCTGTACGTTGCCTGTTCGCGTGTTGGCACACCGTCCTCATTGTTTTTTTTATGCTGGAAAAAAAATCGAAAAACATTGTTTATCAGATCGCTTTTTCATTGATTTCGATTAAATTCAAATAAAACACATTAAACACATTGTGCTTTACTTTTACCCTGGAGCTTAGATGAAGGCGTTACCTTAGGAGTGAGACGAAGTTTGCTGGGTCCGAAGTTGTATGGGAGAACAACGTTTGCCGGGGCAGCTAGTTTACTATATGAGGTGGCGCATAAGTAGTTATTATTTTGTAATGTATGTAAATTCCCAAAATTGTGTGTATAATATTGATGTTTGGTGCCCACATTTGTTGATTTCAATATCCTATATACAAATCTTCTGTGCAAATTTTTCAATCTCATTAACATTATTTGATAATTTTGTTGTAGTCTTTCCTTAAACTTTCTGCAAAACCACTGTGTGCAACAAATTAGCAAATCCTGAAATTTAATTAGACGATTATAATTCAATTGCAAAATAAATTTCATGAATGTAATCTATGTCGCCAACAGACGATTGTAGTTAAATGTAATTTGTAAATCGGAACCACAAAACAGGTAATAGCCCCGATGAAATTTGTGTTGAAATAGACAAAATGCGCTGGCTTGGACACTAGGGTAATAACTTTTTGCATTTTTTGCAAATATCAAATCTCCCCAGGCAAAATCGTGTAGGGCATGGAAAAATATTAAGAACTGCGTTTTTAGTTTTTCGCTATCGTTAAAAAAGGTTACGCACCAAACGCGTTAAAGTTTTGAATCAAACAAAGTTAAAAAAAAAATTTTATTGAAATAAAAATAGTACAAGATATATATCCGCTTTGGAAAACATCGCGTATTCTGAACCTAAAGTTTATATCTTACAATCTACTTTTAATCATTTATTGTTATTATTTGTTTACATACTTACATATGTATAAACCATATAAAAAAAAATTGTTATTAAAAAAAAATTAGAAAACATATATTAAAGGCATTTTAGAAATCGCTGTCGGTGCGTAAGGTTTTTTAAGCAAATTGAACTGAAATAGTTTTTTTTAGCATTAATACAATATTTGCCATTAGAAAAGCCCTGGGGAGAATGTTGTCCAAAAAAAGTTATTACCCTATTGGACACGTTGTACGAATGGATGAATATGTTCCAGCTCGAAAGGTTTTCGTCAATATACTCGATGAGCGTCGCAGGAGGGGGAGACCAAAACTTCGCTGGATGGACCAGGTGAACGGCTCTTATCTACACTTGGTGTGACTAACTATCTACGGAGCGCAAAAGACCGTAGCGCTGATACATGAAGTTCTGTTGCTGCTGCCAATTAAGGAGAAGAAGAAGAAGGTGTACATGTTTTCCAGGTATCTGGTTATTGCTTTGCTATAACTAGGTAAATGAATATTACTTATATTACCTACATCATAGCATATATTTAATAAGTTCTGCGGCTATTTAGATGGCCATTATTCCGGAACCAGAACTATGCTACAGTAATCTGGTAGCCTAATCGACAGTTGCAAATTCAATTCCTCCGAAAAGATTTCACAAACAACATAGTCTTATCATTATAATCGTAGGAGGTTCTTTCCGGGATATTTCTCATATAACCCAGATCGAAAAAAGTTCTGATAGTGTGTAATCCTTATGTTCATTACATCCAGAATTTTGGCATTATCATGGACTCTGTGTATCCATGCTCTCTTGGAGTAGAAACGCATTGTGGTGTTGGCTGCTACCTTTTTTTGGCTCAATGTCTGGTAAAAAAAACCTCAGTTATCATGAATGCCATCACTCTTATAATGCGATTAAATTGCAGTCTTTGAATTGACCTCGGCGCTGCACAATGTCGTGAATTAATATTAAAGGTGGCCAAAAATAGACTAATGAAAATTGATATACATTGCTTTTATAAGTAGGAAAAGAAAATAATGAAGTTTTGTGAAAATCGGCTCAAGGACACGCCCACCACCCATATATCCTGCAATGGAAAAAACATATATTTTCCAAAATTGTTCTAGCAATTGATCCAAATTTGACACGATTTGTCTCTGTTATATAATTAACTAGCTGACCTGACAAAAGTTGTTCTGCCATACAACTTCGGACCCGGCAAACTTCGTCTAGCTCCTAAGGTAACGAATTCATATAAGCTCCAGGGGAATAGTTAAAGTTATATAGTTAGTTCAAGTTTTAATGTGAATTATTTGAATTTAATCGAAATTAGTGAAGAGCGGTGAGGAGCGATCTGATTAACAATGTTTTTCGATTTGTTTTCCGGCGTAAAAACAAACAATGAAGACGGTTTGCCAATACGCGAACAGGCAACGTACGGCTGATCTTGTGAAAAGCAGGGAAATTCGAGATTGTTCCCACAAACTTTCACTGATGGGTTTTGCGATTTATTGATTGTCATCGCAAAAGCCAATAGAATGGGGAGTTGAATTCGCTTAGAATAATAGGAAGATCGGTTAGAATAATAGGAATTCGTGGGATAAGGATTTCCTCTCCTTGGAATTTGCCATCTAAAAAATTCAAAAATTCTGTCGGATAGTTAGTCGCCTCATTCTCGTTGGTCACACTGTCAACGGATTTGTATGAATGCAGTTCTCCATCGATTCGACTTTGAATAATAACATTCAAGCTATCGATGACCTTTTTCTTCGCTGCTAGTATGGCCTGTTCACTTATCCAATCTAGAATTTTTTGCAATGCCGGGGAAAACTTTGGTAATGAGTTCCTCCTTTGACGATGTATACTCGAAAAAATTTGCCGGGAACGTCATCAATCCAGTCGAAACATCAACAGGAATTTGGCCATTACCAAGTGCCAGTTGCTGTCTTGAAAACTCAGTAACACAAAGATGACGATTTTAGGCATGCGTTAATTTCATAAGCAGCAGTAGATTTTGGGATGAAGGGAAGCGTTTGACGAAAATACCATAGCCACACCAAACACTCTCGAATCACCTCGTAAATCCTTAATCGTTCGGTCAACTGCCTCCAAAACTCGTTTATGTGCCATCGTGCATTCATCCCAAATGATGATTTTGCATTCTCGCAACAATTTCGCTGCACGTTGGCTTGTCAACCGTGAGAAGATTCATCAGCAGCTTCAAAGCGGAAAGTACAGGTAAACTGCGTTTCAACAATGTGGCAGAAATACCAGCGGATGCAACAGCTAACGGAATTTTCGATCTTGACCAAATGTTGCCAGAATCAAAGAAATGACGAATGTCATGCCTGGGGGAGCATCGAGAAGTAGATGCCTCCTGTTCCATCGTCAACAACCTCCATCAGCGAATAGTACACGTTTGTTTGCTCGGCATTCAATGGCGGCACATTTTTTCGGACTCTTTCAGTTAGCTCATCTCATTCAATGCCTGATCTCGTTGCAATTAGCGATTGAATGCATCGTGCATCGAATGATTTGACGCTGGAATTCAAGTTAATTTCAAGATCAAAATTCGAACTTAAATGGAAAATGCAAAAGAAATGATGACTTGTAAACAAACTTTTTGTTCTATTTTTATTATTATTATTATTATTATTAGCCTTTAAAACAACTTGACACATATATATATTTATATCTTAGTGCCTAAGTCAGAGGCCGAAATGATCAAAGATTTCCATTCGCTTCGATCTTGTGCGCACCGTCTCCAGTCAGTCCTACCAAGCAGCGTCAGTGATTCCTCCACCTGGTCCTTCCAACGTAGTCGCGGTCTCCCTCTTTTGCGCCGTCCTTCGAGGTCTTGATAGAATACCTTTCGCGCTGGAGTTTCCTCATCCATTCTCACGACATGGCCTAGCCAGCGTAATCGTTGCACTTTGATCTGCTTGACGACATCAATGTCGTGGTATAACTCGTACAGCTCATGGTTCATCCGAATCCTAAACTCGCCGTTTACGCAAATGGGTCCATATATTTTGCGGAGTATTTTTCTCTCAAACACCGCCAGATGAGCTGCATCTGCCTGTGTAAGCACCCAAGATTCGGAGGCGTACAACAGGACCGGTAAAATTAGTACCTGGTACAGCTGGACTTTGGTAGTTCGAGATAGGGTGGTGTTTATAAAGTGCTCGCGTAGTCCAAAAAAAAAACACCTGTTAGCAAGCACTATTCTCCGTTTTATTTCGAGGCTGACACTATTGTTCTTGTTCATGGCGGATCCAAGGTAGATAAACTCATCCACTACCTCAAAGCAATAGTTTTCAACGTTCACGCTGCGTCCCCAACGGGTGGACACTTTGTTCGATGATACCATTAACTTCGTCTTGTCCTCATTCACTGCCAAACCCATTTTTGCTGACTCCCTTTCAACTGATGTGAAAACAGCTGTTACCTCTCGCATCGTTCGACCAATAATGTCGATATCATCGGCATATGCGAGCAGCATGTGGCTCTTATTAAATATGGTGCCAGACATGTTAACCGCTGCTTTCCTTAACACCTTCTCCATCACTATGTTGAACAGCATACATGACAAACCGTCACCCTATCTAAGACCCTTCGTCGTATCGAATGGTGCAGATAGATCCTTGCCAATCCGAACAGAGGATTCGTAAGGGTACACCTGCAGAGACGAATTATCTTCGCAGGAATACCGAACCTGATGGGACTATCGAAGGCAGCTTTGTAATCGACAAAGAGGTGGTATGTGTCGATTTGCTTCTCATGGGTTTTCTCAAGAATCTGCCGTAGTGTAAATATCTGATCCGTCGTGGATTTGCCTGGTCTAAAGCCGCACTGATAAGGTCCAATTTCCACAATTGGCTTTAGACGTTCACACAGTATGCTAGACAGGACCTTATACGCAATGGGTAAAAGGCTAATTCCACGATAGTTTTTACACTCACTACGGTCACCTTTTTTGTAGATTGGACATATCACACTGAGATTCCAATCCTCTGGCATGCTCTCCTGAAGCCAAATGTTCTCTATGAGCTGCTGCATGCTTAAAACAAGCTCATCTCCACCCGCCTTAAACAACTCAGCTGGAAGACCATCAGCCCCAGCGGCCTTGTTGTTCTTTTGGCGGGATATGGCAGTTGTTATCTCAGCTTGGCTCGGAGGTGGACACTCGATGTTATCATCTAGGATTGGTGCACAGTCTTCATCAGCCGAGTTTTCACACATCAATAGGCTGCAGAAGTGATCTTTATATATTCTCAGTACGCTCTCGGAGTCAGTAACGAGATGACCATCCTTGTCTTTACAGGAGGGAAGACCTGTTCCATGTACCTTTCCTTTTATCTTCTGATAGAATTTTCGGGCTTCACCTCTGTTCCTGTAATCTTCAATACACACATTATTCCGCTCCTTAAGCTCTCGTTTTTTCGCCTGAAGAGTCGAGTCGCCTCCCGCCTCTTCTCCCTATACTTTTCATGAACAGCTCGCGTTGCCATTGGCTGCAGTTTGGCCCTGTATGGAGCATCTTGTTCCCGGGTGGCATCGCGGCATTGGTCATCGTACCAGGCATTATCGTTAAAGGGCTTCACATACCCTAGTACGGACCGCGCAGTCCTTTCCATCGAGTGGGCAATATGTTGCCATTGCGCGCTAGTATTTTCGGGAGTTGGAGCATCAAGAAGTAGTTGAGTGAGTTGGTCAGAATAGGCGTTGGCTATCTCCGCGGTCTGCAGTTTAGCGATGTCCAGCTTTCTCTGTGCCTGGTTACGCAGGGTTTTCGCTCTGCTTAGCCTAGTACGCACCTTCACTGCAGTGAGGTGGTGATCCGAGTTGATGTTCGCACCTCTGATCACTCGTACGTCTAAGACACTTGACGCGTGCCTTCCATCGATTACCACGTGATCAATTTGGTTTCTCGTTACTTGATCGGGAGATATCCACGTTGCTTTGTGAATGTTTTTGTGGTCAAATCGTGTGCTGCTAATTACCATGTTCCTTGCTGCAGAGAAATCAATCAGTCTGATTCCGTTTGGCGATGTGTCAGTATGCAGACTAAAATTTCCGACTGTTGGGCTAAAGACATTCTCCCGGCCTATTTTGGCATTAAAATCTCCCAGCACTATTTTAACATCATGGCCCGGGCTACGGTCATATGTTTCTTCAAGTTGGGCGTAGAATTCGTCTTTGACCTCGTCACTTTTCTCCTCCGTCGGAGCAGACCGTTTTTAAATTGATGTGATAGCCATCCTCTCCACGACAGAACATCAACGGGCATTAAAGTGCATCATATGACCGATGAGTCATGTCTCAGTTGTCTACCATCCCAACAATCACCACTGCGACTTCATTTATAGTGGGAGCATTAAATTGTCCTGCATGGCAACCAGAGGGTCTTTTGTCTGCTCTGATAATGATTTTGTGGTCGTCGGAATGCATATTATTCTATGCGGTTTTGAACAATCGGACCAATGCGTAATTCTCATGTATAAGATTTTAAAATTGTTCGATCATTTCGTGTTTAATATTTTAACATAATAAAACCAAATTTTCTAAGCATCATAACGAATTTTCCACCTTTACGTCGACAATCAAACGATACAGTGCAAAATCTAAATTTTTCGAGTTTTTACGGAATATTTCGAGTTTTCAACCAAGAATTTTACTATTATCCGAAATATTACAGATTAACATCGTCCAAAATTATCAATCATACGATAAAATTCAAAATGTCGTCTAAAAAAAATGAAGGTTGTTGGCATTTTTCCGTAATTTTTCGACAAAAATTTTCTATTTTTCCATTCGTAAAGCCACTACGGAACAATTGCACACAAAATTTTAAACAAAAATTCAATTATCGATTTTTATCAAATCAAACGATACAATGCAAAATTTTGTATAAAAAATCCAAGTTTTTCTCGGAATTTTCCGAGTTTTCCACCAAAATTTTTCTATTTTTCCATTCGAAAAGTCATTTTGGAATAATTATCAGAAATCAGAAATATCAGAAAAAAAGTTTGAGCAAAATCGGTTCAGCCGTTCTCAATTGATGAATTACTATACATTTTTGGCACCATTTTTATATATATATATTTTTATATATATATATATCATTAGTATATCAGAGACAAATCGAGCCAAATTTGGTTCAACAACGGCGACAATTTTTGAATATATAATTGTTTTTTCTTTCATGATATATGGGAGGTGTTACTGTCCTTCGAGATAATTTCATATAATTCAACACAGTTACTAGTTATATATTAGAGACAAATCCAGCCAAATTTGTTTCAGTTGCAACCACAACTTTTGAAAATATTAGTTTTTCCATTTCAGGAAATAAACTAAATATGTATAAAAACAGAAAATTTAAAGAATAAATGAAAGGAAAAGGGGGAATAGAAACTTGCTTTTTTAATGTCTACACACTTGCTCAAGTATTAGATTTAAATATGAAAAAGCTAATTTTTGGTCTTTTTTCTACACTCCATAGATTTCAATGTTTTTAACAACTTTAGTATTAGCATTTGGTTTATTTTTGGTATAACGGTAATCCACATATTATTTACCAAATGTGTCAAAAAAAAATAGTTACGTCAAATCATTTCAGTAAGATCGGTCCAGATGTTTGGTCTCCTATAAGGAACAAACAAACAAATAAACAAACACACATTCCATTTTATATATATAGATTTATATAATGACATTTTCTTTACTAAAACTTGTAACTTTGAATACTCATAATTCTTTTTGTTTTGGCATACATGGAGTGTGGTTTATAAAACTACATCCACAATTTTTAAAAACTAGTATGGTGATCTTTTTAATTTTTCGCCGCCCTCACGACGCAGTTCGCTGGGTTCACCAAACTGCCGATCCATAGAAAAAGATTGGTTCTATAACAAAGTCATATAACCAGTTTACATTTTGGGGCTTATACCCCAGTTGAGGCCAATTGTCCTTTTGCATAGAGCTATTGCCGCTTTACTAGACCTGCATGTTCAGATTCCAATTCACTTTACTGTCCAATATTATAACCTCAGCTTATAGGATAGAAGCTTGCGTATAATATTTCAACTAGATAGCTCCTAAAATACGGCTACAATCGCAGAGACAGTCCTCGAAAAGGGTCAGTTTGCACAGGAGGTGGAAGTAGTTTTTGACCGATCTAATCTTGAAGCCTTATCTCCGCTTATAGGATAGACGCCGGCATTCAAAATTTCAGCACGATATCTAAACTACTGCTGTAATCGCTTGAACAGACAGACTAACGGTCACCTTTAAATCGACTTAGAATTCGATGCTGATCTTGTGTTTGTTAGCATACCCCTTAGGGTATATTAGATGACTTTAATAGCTACCCGGAGATCGAAACTGATGCAACAAGCTTCCACTAGAATAAATCACACGAAGTCTTTTAAATATTGATAAATAAACATTTGCTCATTGTTTAACTTAATTTTAATGGCAAACTAAATCAGACCATATCCCGTTCATAGTCAACCCTGTTGCGTTCACTTTAGATATAGCCGAAAGGCTCAATTTCATGATTTTCTTTATTGTTTATTAGTTTTGTTGATAGGAATTCAATTTTAGGTTAACTTTTGTTTTGGTTGCTGTTGTAAAGGCTGTTCACAAAGAAATGTGGAATTTTTTTTTGCTAGAAAATTATTTCTATATTGTTTTCCATTATGCTTTCACCCTTGATTTAGGAATATCTAACAAATTCCAACCGTACAATTTTTTATTTTTACAATATTTTGTTGAGCAAAAAAATCACACAACTACTGCTGCTTGATGTTTCTATCGCGCTGGGAATTTTTATATGTTTCTATGAGGAATTTAGCTGCACTCGGTAGGTAGGGAGAGTTAAGATGCTTTTGTTTTACTGTTTTGGGATTTGAAGTTCAAACTCGATTTTCTGCTGCGTTAAAAGTGAAAACAATACATTTGAAGTTTCATAAATGTTTACTGCAGCTTATGGATTGGTAATCGTCATGTGTACTAAATTGCTGCGACATGAAACAACCATTATTGATGCTGTGTGGGCTTTTGTTTAACAAAGGATTACACGTCTGCAAATATTACACCCCAGCCAATTTTAGTGTGTTTTATATTTGTTTTTTTTTTCGGTTGTAAATTTACTAAATACTAACGTTTGAAATCAAAATTACATCAAATATTGGCTTATTTGTAATGTAGTCACGGGCGCGTATGATTTATGTGATATTTTAATATGAAATTTTATATCACTCATACGTGATGTTTAGTGTCAGACTAAGGTTGGTATCATGCACGAGTTTTCAAATTCAATACGAACTACCGCCTAAATTTGTGTGGTTGGTAAAAATGCATGAGGCAAAATTTGGGAGGTGGGCTAAATTGGCAGCGCATCGTGGTCAAAATTGGTGGGGAACAGGAAAAAAATCCACATCAAGCCTTGCAACTGCCTCGTCCTCGAACGCATGTCATTTTACCCTCCTAACATATTTTCCAAAACATACCTATCCCCCATGTTTACCTCAAAAAGGGGCTCCTATACAAAAATCGAATGTTTATAAATGCTGCTTCCACCGCTCTATCTGCAGCAAGAGTGCCCCCAGAATAGTGCCTAGAAGAGTGCCTAGAAGAGTGTATGACCGACTACCCAATATTTTTGTAACACCAACAGTTTTTATGTCACCCTATGCTCCAATGGTAGTTGGAGGAACATATATATTTATAACAGTTTTTCAGAACATATCTTCCTTCTAACTTAAACCCTTAAGGCGGGCTCCATACAATTTTTCTTAATTTTGAAAATTCTTTTTAAGAAATCAGCTCCCATGGTGCCTTCTAGAGATAAAATATATAACCGATCCCCACAAATTTTTCCTTTTGAAAATTTTTTCCAAACATACATCCTAACTTCACCCCCTAGGGGTCTACCATACAAAAATCAAAATGTTATAAAATTTGCTCCGACTCTTAGGGGAGCAAATAAACGCGCTGCATTTGTATTTCGAAAATTAAACTAAGGAGAAATTTTTACTTTGTTTTCTTGTTCGAAATAAATCTTGGTGTTTGAGTAGAGAAATTTCAATCAAGTTCAACAACTGTTGATTTCAGTAATTATTTTAATACTAATACTTATATTTAGTTGCTTATGAACCATTTTATCTGATTATCATAATTTATTAGCCTCAAGCTTAGTTAGCATTTATTCCTATTCAGAATAATTATAATGCTACAAGTGCAGTGGTTAATCACATTAATATCTCACAAATTTCATCTGCGTCCGTATCTGTTTTGGTTTTGTGGTTTCGGTTTACAAAATACATTTAACTAAAATTGTCTGTTTGTGACATAGATTAGATTCTTGGAATTAATTTTACAATTGAATTATAATTGTCTAATTAAATTTCAAGATTTGTTAATTTGTTGCAAAGAGTGCTTTTGCAGAAAGTTAAAGGGAAATGACTACAACAAAATTATCAAATGATGTTAATAGGATGAAAAAATTTGGAATGAAGATTTTTATACAGAGTATTGATATCAACAATATTGGAGACCAAGCATACATATCATACATATAATTTTAGGAAATTTTGGATGCAAAGACTCAGCACGGAACAAAGAACTAATTTGTTCAATATTATTTGGACAGCCAACAATCGATTCTTTAGACACAAATATAATATCAAATTGCACCTAGAGCCGCAACAATTAACTAAATGGTTTTTGAAGTTCAAAAACGATAGCGAACACCATTCACAGTAACTGCCTGACTAGCTTCGTTTTGGTAAAAATACGGCCCAATGATGCCGCCTGCCTATAATCCGCACCAAACAGTCACTCTTTGTGGGTGCATTGGTTTTTCGACAATCACCTTTAGATTATCATTCGCCTAAATGCGGCAAATCTATAATTCCTCATCACAGAAGATGATTTTCTTCCAAAATTGCTCATCCACTGTTGCCATTTTTTGCCACCATTCTGAATATTGACGACGTTTGAAATGGTCACGATGCTTTAGTTCTTGCATCAATTGCACCTTGTAAGCGTATAAATGAAAGTCTTTATGCATAATATTCATCAACGACGAGCGCGAGAGGTGCAATATTTGGGCACGACGACGAGTTGAGGTGGACGGCTTTTTAGCCACATTATCGCGAACAGCAGCAATATTTTGTGCAGTACGAGCTGTTCGCTCATGCGCTGGTGTTTTCACATCTACAGACCCGGTTTGCTCAAATTTTTTCACGATTTTGCCGATTGTACTCACATTTGGACGATTAATTTGACCAACAAAATCACGAAGTGCACGATGAGCATTTTGATTTGAACGCCCATTTTCAAATTGGCTCTATGAAAAATGCCCAAAAAAAAAAACGAAAAGTGCCCCAAAATAAAATTGGGCGAAAAAAAATTAAAAATGACCCAAAACTCAAAACGTAATTTTCCCCAAAAATTATGAAAAATACCCTACAAAATTTATGAAAAATACCACAAAAAAAATATTCTAAACAAATCTACCACTATTAAAAGACGAATGCGGTGGAGGGCACGCCCCCGCCGCATACGTCGTTATCAGTTTCAATACTCTCTCTTTAGCATTATTAAATGTAGAATTTCTACTTTAGGTAAACTTTCTAGAACATTTGCTTTATTATCAATTTACCTAGGAATATTTTTTCTGTCTTTGTAAAATAAAAATGTATAATATTTTTTCACTCTCGGCCTGAATTCTGAATAATAAAGACGTTTTTGTAAATAAAAAAGGATTGCATTTCCATTAGGTTATGGGCCTTCACTTCTGAAAAACTGTGAATCTTTATTAAATTTGGAAAATTGTTTGCATTGTGATTGCAAACTGCCGGTTGTCGCTGTAAGAAGCTTGTTGAATACCGAAGTCAAGTAAATATTATTGCTGATCCTAAGTTGCTGGTAGTGAAGCTTAATCGGGAGAACTATGAAGTTTGGAAATACCGCATGGAGCTTTTACTGAAAAAGGAGAAAGTGTGGGATGTAATTGAAACTCCTATGCCAGAAACTCCAGATGCACATTGGAAACAACAGGACACGGATGCTTTGATTATCATTGGTTTGGCAGTAGAAGAGTCTGAGATATTTCGCATTATTAGCTGTAAACATGCCAGAGATGCGTGGACTGTTTTAAAGGCGTACCACGAAAAATCCACATTGAGCAACAAGGTTAAACTGATGCGTTCAATTTGTGACCTTAAGCTGGTGCCTGGTGGAGACATGGACAGACATATTACCCAAATGAAATCGTTGTTTTCACGGTTGAGGTCATTGGCTGAGACCATGCGTGAATCGTGGCTAATATCAATGTTGCTGAGTAGTTTGTCAAGTACATACGATACACTCATAACTGCTCTTGAAGTGCGAAACGAGAAAGATTTGACATTAACTATTGTGGAAAATTAGTTGTTGGAGGAGTATGAAAAACAGAGACAGCGCAGTACTCCTGAAGAAGCTATACTAAATGTTAGAAGTAACAACACAGGTAAAAAGAAAACCATTTGTCATTTCTGTCATGGTATAGGACATATTCGCAAGAATTGTATCAAGTTCAAAAACAGCAAGTCTTAAAATAATCAGAGTGCCAACATTGCTGAAAAGGATCCTACATCAAATAACTTTTGTTTCATAGTCAGCGATTTACAATGTGAATGGATAGTGGATTCGGGCGCTACTTGTCATATTTGTAGCAATATTAATGCATTTATATCGTTGGAACGATCATGTCAGGACAAAGTGACAGTTGCTAATGGGGAAGTTGTTAATTCTTCTGGAAAAGGCATGTGCAAGCTGCATCTTTTGGATGATTCCGGGAAAGAGGTACATGTTTTAGTTGAAAATCTTTTAAAGGAAATCTTCTCTCGGTGAAGAGCTTGACTGAAAAGGGGTTTACTGTACTCTTTAATGAAACTATGTGTCAAATATTTTCTTCTGAAAATAAAATCGTTGGTTTGGCCGATAAAATTGACAATCTGTACCGCCTTTGTGTCAACACAAATCAAGCAATGCAAGTCACATGCAACATGAATAATTGTCAATACTACTGGCATAAATTGCTTGGTCATAGGGACATCAACGCCCTAAAATCTATGCAAGTTGGTGTATTAGCATCAGATTTTAAACTTACCGATTGTAGAGTTCGCAAGAACTGTGACATTTGCATAAAGTGTAAACTCGCCCGAAAGCCATTTCCAAAGAAATCCGAAACCAGTACTAAGGAGGTGCTTGAGTTAATCCACTCTGATGTTTGCGGCCCTATGCAAACTGTTACCCCTGGAGGAAAGCGATATTTCTTAACTTTCATCGACGATTACATCCGTTATACGGTTATATTCCTGCTCCATGAAAAGTCCGAAGTGTTCGAGAAGTTTAAAATATATATTGAAATGGTAAAAAACAATGGTGGGACCGGCCGTGGCATAGTGGTTAGAACACGCGACTACCATGCGGGAGATCGCAGGTTCAAACCTGGCTCCAGTCATCTTAAAAGAAAAAAATAAATAAAATTTTCTTTCATTGTCGGCTCCCCTCGAATGTTGTTTGACAGCAACTTCGCAGTATTAAGCGTCGATTCAATCGTCGTGTCTAGTAAGAGCTTCTCAAAACAGTGACGTTCGCATTCGTCGATAAATAAGTAGGTGCCGTTAGTTGTGAATCTAAAAATAGAAAGCGTGTTAATTCACAACAACGCGAGAAGCTATCCCATACCTCATTCATGGGGTGCAAAGGGAAATTAAGTTTTTTTTAAAGAACAAATTTGGCCGTTTTCCAAAATGTTTCCGATCGGACAACGGAACTGAATACAAATGTAAGAGGTTGGTTAGCTATCTTCAAGAGAATGGTATTACGTGTCCATATTGCCCGCAACAGAATGGTGTGGCGGAACGAAAAAATCGTTACCTGGTAGAAATGGCCCGGTGTATGCTTGAAGAAGCGGATTTGCCACACAAGTATTGGGGAGAAGCCATTGTTATAGCAAATTATTTGCAGAATCGTATTGTTTCTAGGTCAATTACCTGTACTCCTTTTGAAAGATGGAATGGTGCTAAACCTGATATTTCAAATCTGCATGTGTTCGGGTTAAAAGCATATATATTGGTGCCCAAGGAGAAAAGGAGGGAGCTCGATAATAAATCTGAATTGCTGAACTTTATGGGTTTTGACGAACAATCAAAGGGTTCACGTTTTGTCAACACTAACACGAACAAATTTGTCATTAGCAGAGATTACAAATTTACGAATACGCCTACGTCTGAAGTTGTTGGTGAAACTAAGTCTGAAAATGGACAGTTTAAAGTTAGCCTATTTCCAAAAATCGTAGATATATCAGAAGACAACGATTTGGCTAGCGATTCCGAAGATTCGTTTTGCAGTATAAGTGAAAACGATGCTGAACGGGACCAGGATGAAATAAAATCCGAGGAACTTTGCGCATTACAACCTCGTAGGTCTGCAAGGGAAAACAAGGGGAAGGCTCCTAGTAGATTTGCTGCTCATCTTGAGGGAATAAATTACATTTCTGAGCCAAAATCTTTCAAGGAGGCAGTGTCTTCTAAGCAACTACGTGAATGGATGGATGCTATGAAGGATGAAAGCAAAATAAAGCCTGGACTTTGGTGGAAGCTCCCTTAGATGCGAACATTGTTGGTTCTGAATGGACCTTCAGAGTTAAACGTAGTGCTGATGGTAGCGTTAAACGTTTTAAAGCTCGTTTAGTTGCACAAGGTTTTAATCAGAAATATGGTTATGATTACTATGATGTCTTCGCTCCCGTTGTCCGTCAAGCCACATTTCGTATATTGTTGCTGGGATGGTGTTTATGTTTTGGTGTATGTTGATGACTTAGTCGTGGCTTCTACAAATAAGAATTTAAATCGTTTTGTGGAGAATCTTCTTAATTCAAAGTTTGAAATTAATAATCTCGGTCCAATATCTTATTATCTTGGCATGGAAGTAATGAGAGACAACGATGGTTTCCTGATTCGACAGAAGCAGTTTATTGACAAGGTTTTGGAAAAATATGGAATTTAAGACGCAAAACCTGCAAAATATCCACTTGAAACTTCATATGGGAAATCTGAATTAGTGCCTTTAGAAACCAATAAGGAATACCAGAGTTTATTAGGATCTTTGTTGTATATTGCAGTCAATACACGCCTTGATATTGCAGCGAGTGTTGCAATTTTAGCACAAAATACCTGTAACCCAAATCAGGAGGATTGGAACGAGTTAAAAAGGGTTGCAAAGTACCTTAAAGGAACAGCAGATATGTATCTAAAATTGAATAATAACTCAGCGGATGGTCGTCTCGTCGGGTTTGCTGATGCTAATTGGGCTGAAAACAGAATTGACAGAAAGTCAAACTCTGGGTACGTGTTTTTGATGAACGGGGGAAGTGTTAGCTGGGCTTGTAGGAAGCAAACTTAGTGACCGATTTGCAACGTATTGAAACGCTACTAACTATTATCTATGAAGATAATCAGAGCTGCCTAAACCTTATCAAGAACGAACGTTTGAGTAATCGCTCGAAGCACATAGATACTAAACTACATTTTGTTAAAGATTACGTGGAGAAGGGTGTTATAATCTGTCAGTATTGTCCAACAGAAGATATGGTAGCTGATATGCTGACAAAACCATTAACTGGAAACAAGCTACAATATTAACGGGATAAAACTGGAATAATACGCAAATGAGGAGGAGAATTGAATTTCTACTTTAGGTAAACTTTCTAGAACATTTGCTTTATTATCAATTTATCTAGGAATATTTTTTCTGTCTTTGTAAAATAAAAATGTATAATATTTTTCACTCTCTGCCTAAATTCTGAATAATAAAGACGTTTTTATAAATAAAAAAGGATTGCATTTCCATTATTAAAAGACGAATGCGGTGCGGGGCACGCCCCCCATCGCATACGTCGTTGTCAGTCCCGCTATGAAAAATTCCCCAATTATATATGGAAATTTCTTATATGGAAATTTTTTTCTTTTTTTTGTGGCATTTTTCATAGAGCCGTTAAAGTTCAGTTAGTCTGAAATTGAGAAATGTCAAACGAAATGCAGAAAATAACTTGACGTTTAGGTGTGGTTCTCACTCAACATCGACTCTTATAATTTAACCACCCTTTATATCAGAATATACTTCAATTGTATCAAAAAGTAATTCTATTGCCTGAAAAGTGTATTAATTGTAGGAAAAAGTACTCCATGACCAAATATTTAATACAACTGGTGCAGTTACCAGCAGTTAAAAAACACATTACAATATAGATTTCCTAGGACTCAGTGCTCTTTCCATGTCCAAACCCAACATCAGATTTAGTAGAAGATACATACATGTCTATAACAATTGATAGAGATATTCGCCTTCAAAGTTTAAAATTTTAGTGCTAGATATCAGCACCGGTAATAAAAATTGATCTCATCTCATGCTGGTAGACGGATATAGTGTTAAAGAACACAACTGCACACTTATCTCAATTTTTGTCAATTTGTCACTAGAACATTGGCACGGTGCTATTATACGGGAGACCAGGGTTTAATTCCTGTCTCAGCAGTCTACATTTCTTTCATCCCCCGCTATGTTGCGGACAGAAACTTCGGAATAAAAGTCTAGTAAATCTTCTCAAACAAATGAAGATTGTAATATAGATCCCGTTGCACATTGGTCGGAAACCGGAATTTTCTGGCCGAAATTCAAAACATAAAATTGTCCACTTCATACTTTTTTTTTGTTTATATATAAAGTAAAAACTCCAAATAAGAAAAAAAAATGTTGTCCGTGTCGTTTGCCCTTCGAATTTACCCATCCTCCATAAAAATTTTGAATAATTTAGTCCGACAATTAAGAAGAATTCTGATATGCATGAAAAATATCACTAGGATACAGAATGGCGGACATTATTTTCAAAACATTTTGCTTTAACGATCTACTCTTGTCTTTAAAGCAAAATGTTACCTATATTCGACATATTAGTACAAAGTTTAATATGATGATGCTGCTATTTTATAGTATAGTATACCACCCGACTACCAAGCGGAAGATCCATGGTTACATTCATGTCTCCAGTCATCTACATATTTCTTTCATTGCCAGCACCATCGATGTTGTTGACAGAAACTTCGCAATTTAGTGTCGAGTCAATCGGCATGTCTAGTAAAAGCTCCTCAAACAGTGACGTTCGCATTCGTCAATAAGCAAGTAGGTTACATTAAAAATATAAAGTGTGTTAATTCGCAATAACGCGAGAAGCTATTCCATGCCTCGTTCATGGGGTTTAAAGTTTTTTAATGTCTTTTAGTTTTGGCGCCTATTTATTTTATGTTTCGATAAGATATTTCAACTCTGACACATAACAAGTAGAATATAAAAATTTCCCTAAGCATAAAATTATTTACATAATGCTTCATTCATCTTAATGCGTAAAAATGCCTCAATTAGTAATTCGATAAAAAAATGTTCTTCTCTACTTTCTCTCTAACATTCATTATTGGAAAACTTATTTTAATACATGCAACTCTAATAATTTGCACTAACATTTCCGAACATTCTTACATTCCTTACGCTTCTTATTTCCGTTTACACATAATTACACTTTCACTAACAACTTAACAAATCGCGACACAGGCATCGAAAGTAATTTGTAATTAATTCGGATGGCACCAAATCTAGTGGTGGTCCAGTTACATGAGATGTTTCGATTACAGAAATGAAATACACATGTATGTATGTAACTGACAAACCCACTCACATAGTTTTGGCTAAAAGAAGAATGTGCAAATGACAGAGAGATGAATAGAAAACTGATAACCAGTCTTCAAGTTTTAGACATTACTTATTTCTATGTAGATATTTAAGAGGAGTGTTGGTATGTCCCACCCCTTTAGTCACTATGTAAGCAGACGTGTCAGTGACTATCTTATGAATTCGTGGTCTGTGAGTTCAAAAGAATGTCAGTAGTAGTAGTAGTATATAATTACGTTCCGGAGTTTTGGCATCCCTGGTATTCGGACCATTGGGTTGTTAATGCTAAGTGGCAAAACTATTAAATTTCAGCTATAATGTACATTAGCGCAAGTAGGCACGTGCATAAGTTATCCAAGGAAAATCCCATTGCAATGATGTAAGGCTAAACGATATACCGTAAATTTGTAAAATTGTTTGTTTTCACACACAAAGTGATTCGATAATGGATTAAAATAGGAAATACGCCTGTATTTAATATTGAGTAAGTGATATTTCTGACATATACTTAGACTATCTGGTAATGCTTGAAGTTGCTTTGGGAGAGTTTATATAGCAATATACGACAGACACTTGTTTCAGGTGCAATTTTTAGAAAACCTACTTTAGAATAGCAACATCTACCCAAACTGATTCAAATTGTGCGGGAAAATCAATTGGTTTTAAGTAAGTCACCAGAATGGAAGCTGGGTGAGACTAAGTCGGGAGATCCCGAAGATCAGGCTGAAAAACGGATCAGTAGCAAAGTAGTTGACGTGGTACTGAAAGATGATAGATGCAATATAAAGGCTAGCCTGAGGGAGGTCCTGCATGACGCCATCACTATCAAGAGTGATTAAGAGGTAACAGTAATCGAGAGAGGTACCCAGGGATAAAGGTCCCACAAAGAAATTAGCATCAAAGTAAGGCAACATCTGGTAACATTACTCTTTATCTTCCAGAGGATGGAGCCAATGCGTTTCTGATCCAAGAACCATGGACGGTCGATGATCGAATATGTGGTAGCAGGTGCAATGAATACAATAACTATGCCCTTTCAACCCTTGGTAGGCCAAGATCTTGCATACTTATTAAAAACAAATTTTATGTTCTTTCACTCTACAGCTTCAGTGTAAGCAAAAAAAAATTCCAACACTTTTTCTCTTAGGAAAATACCAGCGGGATATCTGGTTGGTATCATCCTACAAGGTGCACGACACCACAGGGCCACACCACGAAAGCAAGAAACATTTTTTCAGAGACCTAAAGATGCCAACTCGCACCATAAAATAAGAGCGAGCGGCGACATCAATGATCGAGATGAATCTCTTTTCAATTTCATTATAAGTGAAGCCATGGCAATCTGAAACAGAGGGAGGAACCCACATTCATAACATCGGGTAACGCACCTTTCTCTATTACTTAACAACAACAATATTAATGTTTCTCATTGAAGCGTACTGTCAAATCACTCGTTAAATCCTATGAAAAAGGATGCCTTTAACAATTTTAAGATAACGGACTAGAGTACCTGTAGAAAGCGCGTTTAATAACGCTCAGGTTATCATCCAAATACTCCGACTAATAAATCTGAGTTAAAAGAATTAGTTAGCATGTACAGATATGAATCATACTCAATGTATCCTGTTAAAGCATATTATGTAATAGTACCAAGTCAAATAATTAATAAAGGAATGAAGGATCTTCCATTAGGCGACTGTTCTAACACGCCAAAGCTAGAAACAGTCAAAGATATTGAAATATTTGCCATGCTAGTCCTTATATGATAATGGTGGGGTAAAGAAGGCTAAGGAGAAGTCATGGTGAAGCTTATGTGACTCTATATATGACAGCCAAACTGCACGCTTTCGGTACTTACTTTCTAAAGACTCACCGTGTGTGGTATTTTTACTTAACAATTATGGAACGTGGACATTTTAGTCCCAATAATCATTCGGTATTCTCCAGGACACCCACTTTCCCAACAATGATTTAAACGCTTGCAGGGCCATCAAATGCTTTAAACCCTATAAATCAGCGCAATTACAATAAGCCCCATATATCCATCTTATAGCTAGTAAGGAGTAATTTTCAAGGGCTGCCTAATGCTGGGAGTCTTTCCCAACATTTGGAAGCAAACTGAAATGGTTTTTATCCCGAATACTGGCAAATGCTGTCATATTAAACCGAAACACTTTTAAACTGTCATCTTTTAAACATTTGAGAGATTATTAGAAACCCATGTTCGAAGTAATCTTTCACAGAATTCTCTATCATAATCTCAGCATGCCAGCGCTAAATGAAGGTCAACTGTTGCAGCTCTTCATTTTGAATGGACAGATCCTTCACAGTTGAATGGGTAGGGGTTACAATTGCTAAGGACATTAACAGGGGGACAGCTTAGACGAGAGCTCTGTTTTCACTCTATAGTCAGCACAATTCAGAACTACCTCGAGAATAGAGTCTACGCTCTGAGGACTTTCCCAGACATAAATTATATTTAACCTATAGAAACTCTAAAATCATTTCATCTTCTAGGGATTAACATTTTAGTACTCACCTAATTGTATTGCTTCGGGTGATATAAAGCATCAGAGCAGAATAAGGTGGGGTCTCAATCGCTAAGAACGTTAACAGGGGGACATCTCAGGTAGTTGTGTCTCCAGTTTTGATTCTCGAATTACAGATGACCGAATGCTATATAATTGATGGGGTTAGACGCAAAGGGATGCAAGTGACAAAAAGCTCATTTCGAAATATTCGCCTTCAAACTTTCAAATGGTAGTGCAAATGCAAGTATAACTTGAGTTGTTTTCCGGTAAGATATCATTAGAAATTTATCTCATTTCATGCTAGTATACAGAAATAGTGTGAAGGAACACAACTGCACACTTATCTCAATTTTTGTCAAATTGTCACGTGTACCCCATTGCTTCTAACCCCCTCAATTGTATATATCTAGAAAATATCCTCGACAGGAAACTGTCTTGAAAATCCAGTGTACAGGAGAGGTAAAGCCACTTAGTGGATTTATGCAGCAATACTAAATTAGACCGTTGGGTGCCGTTGGGGATGTAAAGTGAATCTAGCATTTCAAGCGGACTCCTTCGTGGTGGCACCTGGCCAATAATGTTCGTGATATTTTTATCATGAATAGGGGCTGATAGTGAGCGATGAACCTAATGGTTGGGCTAGCCACCAGCCTTTGGGTCCTTTACTGGCTATGAAAACACGAGAATGTTGACGACCCCCGCAAACGAAATAAGGACCATGATTTAAGGATATGCGCCTGGAACGTCCGGATTCTCTATAGAGAAGGTGCCACTATCCGACTGGCGGATGTCATCAAAAAATATAAGCCTGACATCACCGCCATCCAGGAGATGAAATGGACAGGACAAGGATGCTCGAGACGTAAAAAATGCGACATCTATTACAGCTACCATGCCGAAAAGCGCGAATTTAGATGTGGATTTGTAGTTGAAGAGAATCAGACATCTTGTCTCGCGATTCAATCCTGTTAGTGATTGACAAGCATGCATCTAGTATCCTGGACGTGCGTGTGATCCGTGGTGCTAATATTGGCTCGAATCAACACCTGGTTGCAGTCAAGGTGCGAACACTTCCAGCAACTGCTGGTTCCAGAAAGCAACGCACGTGAAGGTATCACGCCAATTGTCGATGACAGCTTAGATTGCCCACCACCAAGGCAAGCCAAGATAAGAAGAGCAATATCGCGGCAGAAAAATAACAAAGCAGCCGGTGCCGACGGATTTCCGGCAGAGCTCTTCAAGTCCGGTGGTGAGGAACTGATAACGAGCATGCACCAGCTCCTACGCACAGTTTGGCTTGAAGAGTGCATGCCCGATGATTGGAATCTAAGCGGCTTATGTCCTGTGCTGAAAGAAGGTGATCCAAGTGTGTGCTCCAACTACCGCGGGATCAGCCTTTTAACCATCGCATATAAAGTCCCGTCGAGTGTGCTATGTGAAAGACTAAAGCCAGTGTTATCCAACCTGATCGGGCCTTATCAGTGTGGCTTTAGACCTGGTAAATCAACAACTGACCAGATATTCACACTTCGACAAATCCTGGAAAAGACCCAAGAGAAACAGATCGACACGTACTATCTTTTCGTCGACTATAAATCTGCCTTCGACAGCCCGATATGGCAGAAATAACATGGCTGAGTTTGGTATTCCAGCGAAGCTGATACGCCTTTGCGGAATGATACTGACTGACACGAAGTCCTCAGTTAAGATTGGCAAGGACCTTACGGAGCCATTCTGTACCAGACGAGGCCTAAAACAAGGCGACGGCCTATCGTGTGATATCTTCAACATAGTGATGGAGATGATAATGAGAAAAGCTGCAGTAAACACGAGTGGCACGATATTTAACAAAAGCCACATACTACACGCGTACGTGTCATCAGTCGAAAATCACGGGATGTGACTGCAGCTTTCTCAGATATTCAGAAGGAATCAGTGAAAATGGGTCTAACGGTCAACGGGGGCAAAACGAAGTTATTAGTTTCAACAGACATAGAATCTACTCATTTTGGAAACAGCGTGAAAGTTGACAACTATAATTTCGAGGTGGTACATAATTTTTATCTACCTAGGCTCTGCCATCAACAAAACAAATAATATCAGCCTCGAAATCCGGAGAAGAATCCTGGTTGCTAATATGTCTTGATGTACGGTTCAGAATACTAGGTTACGGCACAAGCGGATGAATCGGTTCTGGCAGAATTCGAGAGTAAAATACTCCTTAAAATATATGGGCCCATCATCGTTAACGGAGAGTATCGGCGTCGTATGAATAATGAGTTGTATGAGCTGTATACTGACATTGGTGTGGTCAGACGCATTAAGGTGCAGCGGTTACGTTTGCTAGGTCATGTTGTACGCATGGACGATAATGCTCCAGCTCGAAAAGTCTTCGACAATGAACTCGATGGACGGCGCAGAATAGAGCGACCCAAACTCCGTTGGAAAGACCATGTTACTGAGAACCTTACAGAACTTGGTGTGACTATATACGTGCGGTATTTAATCCAGTGGGATTGCAAAGAAGTGCCAGCTAAGTAATTAGTTAGACCAATACTTTTCTATGGTATCGTAGTTTCAATTACTTGATAAAAATTAAAAGATCTGCATTGATTAGAATAAGTGGGGCAATGAATACACCTTTAGGTGTAGTATTTTGTGCCATACAAAACATCTGAAGTTCTGGTATATTGGCTAAATCGCTGGTAAGAATCAGAGGAAGTGGCGTTAAGCTATCGAAGCATTTTGGACATGTAAAATTGGACTAATATATCTTGTCCCTATTACCAGTAACTTATTTAAAGATCATTATTCCGAATAGGAATAATTGGAAAAGGTCACTGGAGGGAAAAACCAGAAGTATATGATTTTTTACGGAAGGATCAAAATTGGAACACACTGTAGGCTATGCCAACCAATCACCGGACCCTAATAGAATTAAGATGATACTAGCTGAAAAACAATTTAAGCGTGTTTCAGACAAAATTCAGGGTGGAGCGCGGTAATTTTCTTATTTGGAAATGAAATAAAAAAAGTATGAAGCTCAAAAAAATTTATTTGTTATTTTAATTATATTGCACAGTAAGGGCATTTTTAAATAACATAGTTTTAACCAGTGTATCTGGCAGATGTCTACCTTCGCTATCGACACACTGCTGCATACGTTTTCTGAACCATGCACCATTCTGTTGAAACCATGTATCCTCTAATTGTATTTCCTCAAGAGCCGATTGAAAAAAATCCTGTATCATAGTCAAGTACCGTTTGGAGTTCACAGTTACGGCAAGACGGTTATTTTATTATATTGCCGCCTAGGAACACTTCCGCGTAGGGGAACAGCGAATCATAAACGAAAAACACGCTACGCTGCAGCGATCAAGTGCGCATTCTAAAAATACGCTTCAACACAAAATTACCTCTCCTCACATGTCCAATGTATGATGGCAACTGAAAGCAGACGAATACAAATCTCCCTTCAGCCACTATAAGCCACACACTTTCTCCACTCTCTCCGACCAACATTACTGCCACAGCCTGCAGTGCAAAAAAGCAAATTACAGCGCTTCACACTGTATTAGAGTCACCGTTCTCCGTAGAATCTGCATCTACACAGCTCAGTTGGTGGGTAAGGTGAAAAATCCACAACAAGCTTCGCAACTGCCCTGAAGTAGCCCCTAGAGGTATAAAATGTATGACAGACCCCCACTAATTTTTCTTTCCTAACATTTTTTCCATACATACCTACCCCATATCTTGACCCCCTAAAGGTGCACCCATACAATTTTTTAAATTTGCTCCCAATGCTGCAATTTCACCAAAGGTGCCCCTTGAGAAGTCAAATGTATGACCGACCTCCAATATTTTGCAAGACGAACAGTTTGTCAGAAGATATCTACCCTTTATCTTTAACCCTGTAAAAAATGCAAAATTAGGGTATGCATTGCGTTTTCTATTTTTCCTACGACAATAAATAAATTTTTCACCCCAAATTTTACAGAAAAATTGCAGTTTTTCAAGTTGTTTAAATCGCTAGCATCGAAACCACATTACTTGTTTAAAAACTTTCAAGGAAGAACTTGTGGAGAATTTTGTTGTCTTTAACTTAAGTGTTTATATATGAAGATCGGGTAAGAGATACCCAAAATATTACCAAAATATTCAGCGCAGCTCTAAAAATTTAAAAAAAATTTTAATAAAAAAAACAGCACCTAAGAAAATTTTTTAAAAATCATTTTCGTGTTTAGGAGGTCAAAATCTATGGGAAAAGTATCTTGTTTGCACAGAAAAGTCGAAAATTTGTGAGCTTGTGTATTCTCCATTCCCATTTTCCAATTTATAGCACCAAGTTTTGTTAGTATAAATCGACATATGATCGGTATTTTATTTTCAAGGCCACACATTTGTATACCCTTCACCAAGTGGTAAGTACGACAATATATATATATTTCAAATGATCAGCGCCGCCTGTCCGTCTGTCTGTCTTTCTGTCCTTGCGATTACTGCCGCAGCTTAAGAGATAACGAGCTGAAATTTAGAATGAAAACTTATATACGCAAAGCGGAGGATAAATTCTAAGAAGGGCAAGATCGGTCAAATACTTCTCCCACCTCCCATACAAATTAGTTTGAAGTTTATTGAGATGAAATTTTGTACGCAAGCTTCTATTCTCGAAACGGAGTTTGAGTTTTAAGATAAGCAAGAACGACCAAAACCCACTCCCATCTCCCATACAACTTGCCTCTTTTTTCGGTTCTATCTCTGCGATTACAGTCGTAGTTTAAGAGCTGTCCAGTTTAAATTCGCTATGCTAGCTTCTATCCTCTAAGCGGAGATTAAGTTCTTAGATGACCAAGATCAGACAGAAACTACACCCACTTCTCATATACACACTTCCTTTTTGGAGGTGTCCGTCTGTCAATCCCCGCGATTATAGCAGTAGTTTACGTAATATTCAGCTGAAACTTGTTATACAACCTTTTATACTCTAAAGGTATGTTAAGTTCTAAGATGAGCAATATTGTACAAAAACTTATTCCACGTCCCATACAATCGTTCCCTATATTGCGGGTGTCCCTTCTATAAATGTCGTAGATTAAAAGGTCTCGTGATACAATTTGGTGCCCAATTTCCTATCCTCTTAGCGGAGTTTAAGATCTAAGATTAACAATATCAGACAAAATATACTCCCACTTCGCATACAAACACCGCCTTTTTGGAAATTAAAAACTCATTACAAAATCCTCACCTCTTATAATTAATTCAAGCTCAGTATTTGACGGCTTAAGTTAACGTCCACATTTCATACACATTCCCATTTTTTCGGTACAAAGATTAATAATATATAGTTGTATTGAAAATAACCAGTTTTATCGTCACTTTTACAAATTGTGAAGGGTATCTGAGATTCGGTTCAGCCAAAAATTATTACCTTACTAGATTCCTTTTTCAAACATCTTTTCAACAGTTTCAAGAAAATAAAACTAAAATAAGTGACACCAATTTTAAAACCATTCATATTCAATACATTCATTACGTTGTTACATATAAATACATATTGATGAAAATAATTACAATTTGGGGCATATAATTAAGATGTCGGTCGTAGCTATGAACTTATATATTTATATGCAATATCGATGGAAAAGGATGTGTCACGTGTAATAAAAATCCATTTGTCATGTAACTGTCCTTACCTAAGGATAACATGACATAAAGTGCACAATTTATCTAACGGTGCGTGTTTGCGTGTAATGTTACCCACATGCACACAAACACATTCACCAATATAACTGTTAACACAAAATGTACGCACACCAATATATCTTTAACAAATATCAAGGAAATTACGACACCAACAGATTTATTTCATATGTTCTTTATTTACATGTTAAGATTTGTTTGTGTAAGCCCCAGTCGCACTGTCACTTGGTTTATTAAGTAATTATGTGTATAAGAGCTTCATACATTAGTTTTATATATATTTCATTGATTGTCGACAAATTTGCCTTTCTGTTTGCTTCAAGGATTTTTGATGGTCACACACATATTGGCAGTGACAGTTTCCGTAATTATGTTAGTGTCAAAATGTTTGTTGATATTATTTTAATGTTTTGTACAATTTCGAAGCCATCATTGATGTCTAATTAATCACCAGGGATGTTGTAAATAAAATCAATTGTGTAAGCTTGTAAGCTTGATCACAAGTCATGCGTGTTAGTTGAAATTGGCTTACACACATGTTATTGTATAGTTTTTGGCCATATGTGTTAAAAATTTACAAATGGCGAACTGTTTGATAGTCGTAGTATTTAAGTACGGCAACAATAATATATTGGTTGTGCTGTAGTATTTCGTGATTAGTATACTACCGTGACTATTATAAGCCTCATTCTTAAAAGATTTTCTTATTGTGTTCTACCATAACGAGACAGCTTAAAACATAAAAATGTGTCACTTTAGAATGCTTATTATCCCCCACTCACAAGCCAGTTATCCTTGTGGACATTGCAACTGTATTTTTTAGTGCAACAGTTGTTGTTTAAATGTCTATCTGTTCAGTTGTAAGCCCACTTAAAGATGTTACGCTGCCCAGCTGTGTGATTGTCTTGGATACCCATCTTCTTCTTCTTGATGGCTCAACTGTAAATCGTCTTAGCTTTTGGAGTTCTGTGTCACAACTTAAACCTTTATGTTACCACAAGATGCCTCGTAAAATGTATCAGTTGTTGTTTTACAACTTTAACTTTAAAGACAACGGTGCACAGTTGTAGCAGTCAACTACAGTAAAGAATTAAGCGAGAAGCGCTTGTGCTAAAGCCATAAAAAGTGCAGCTCGATTAAATTCTTACTGTTCTCACTCTTTCACCCCCTTTCTCTCTCTCTAATTCTTATAGAGTTTCGTTGTCTGTTGATACTGCCAGTGTTGGCTTTCTTGGTCTTGGTTAGTTAAGTTGAATTAAATACCCTTTAGGTGATTTAACAAACTTTAAATCTCTTTTGTTGGCCTTGCAGTGTGTTTGGGTATGTGTGTGTGTGTGGTTAGTTATGTGGCGACTATAATAGTTTTCTCCTCATAAAGGTGGTAAAGTTGCTGTTGCTGTATTTTAACATGACAAAGAACAGATCCTGATGAGATCTAAACTGTAGTTGAACTGAAGTAAAGACGCAGGAATACGGCAGCATTATTATGATTTTCAATGAGAGAAGTTCTTTGGAAACTTTAGCACAAAACCATAAATGCAGCTTATTTGTGTGAGGGTGAAAAAATTCTAGGGGGCAAAATACAAAGATTGTTTCCGAAGAGTTGTACGAGAAAACAGTTAATATGTAAATTCTAGAAGTAGCATAAAAAAGTTTTATTGCGTTGTTATAATGACGGTTTAGTTATTATATCCTTCAACACGAGCACGAACAGAGTAAATGGTATATTAATTTTGTTCTTCCATTTGTAACGCTCATAAGGTGGCGTGGTAGGTATGGCTATTTATATATATACTAGCTTTCCCGGCTCACGTTGCTTCATCCGTACTTACAATGAACCTTTTTATGACTTTAAGCGATACAGGTAAAATGTCAACGCTTCATAAGACGAACGAATACCCAATTTATATGATTGTAGCTTTATCCCATTGGTCTGCGTGATTGTACCACTTTAGTCCATTTTTATCCCTAAAAGTACGAATTTTATAAGATACATTCGTATCGCCCAACTAAAATCGACCGTACCCCCTCTAACTAAATAGAAAGCATGCCCATTAGACCGGGTCGCGAAAAAAAATATCCAAAATCGAGGGCAAATATTAAAGATCACCTCGAGACAACTTAAAAAATAATTTTTTTTTCCTCCCCCACCCCCCGGAAAACAGCCAAAATCGTTTTTTTTATCACTGTTTCTTTGTTTGTGGCTCAATCGTTAAATCAAAGACATCGGTGTATAGGTTTCGACGAGTACTACATTTGTCCTATAGATGTCGCTGACATACGACATCATCTTGTAATGATGGTCTCATTTAGAGCAATTTCTACCCCTAAAATCTTAATATATATAAATTACGTGTCACGTTGTTTGTCCGCGATGGACTCCTGAACTACTTAACCGATTTGAATCAAATTTGCACACCGTGTTCGGTTTGATCCAACTTGAAAGATAGGATAGCTTACATCTTAAAGTATAGTCGCAATATTATTTTATTGCAAATTATAAAGGGGCATGGCACCGCCCATATTACTTGAAAATTAAAAAGGCTATATTTCATGAACTATCAGAGGTATGATGATGAGATTTGGTATATATGTTGTTGGAGCAGTATTAATTACAACCAGGATGAAAGTGGGCGGTGCCACGCCCCCTTTTCAAAAATCGCTCTAACGGCTTTTCTAATAGATCGATTGATACAAAAATTTTACCATGAGGTACTGTTGACCTGTAGATAGTTCCTGACTACATTTGGTTGTAATTGGATAAAGGGGCGTGGCACCGCCCATACAACTTGAAAATTAAAAAGGCTATATTTCATGAACTATCAGAGGTATGAAGATGAGATTTGGTATATATATTGTTGGAGCAGTATTAATTACAGCCAGGATGGAAGTGGGCGGTGCCACGCCCCCTTTTCAAAAATCGCTCTAATGGCTTTCTAATAGATCGATTGATACAAAAATTTTACCATAAGGTACTGTTGATCTGACTACATTTGGTTGTAATTGGATAAAGGCGCGTGGCACCGCCCATACAACTTGAAAATCGATGGGGCTATATCTTATGAACTATCAGAGGTAGGAAGATGAGATTTGTTACATATGTTGTTGTTGCAGTATGAATAACAGTAAGGGTGGGAATGGGCTGTTCCACACCCTTTTTAAAACAAACAGTTAAAACTGTCAAAATTCCACAGTATATTGCTGTCCGCCTAGAGATATGAACAGTAAGGTGGGCCAATATTTTTTATTCGCAAAAATCGTAACCAAAATCGGAATCTACGATGAATTTTAAGAAAATTTTACCAATAAACTGGGAAGCATGAAGATTTCAGATAGAAATTTTTTTGTTTTTAAATGAGCACAAACCGAATACTTCAGATATATATTTTTTGAGACCTTCTGCGTAAAACTGACTTCCCAACAAACTAAATGAGGTATTACAGAAGCAAATCTATGTATTTGTTAAAAAGTTACGATCTCTGAGAGTTGGCATACAGACATTAAGTTTTTAAAAATAATTTTTCAGAATATTGGGCGGGATCCCAATAAAAAAATCAAAAATATACTATTCTTTTCGTCTTGGTCTCCAAACATCGGAATGGTAGGTAAAAATTAGAGCCGGGGCCCATAGGTCTAAAGTAACTGAATAATTGCTAATTGCTAAAAAAAAATATCTCTACCTGAAATCTGCATGCTTCTCAGCGCGAACTAGGAATTAATTTTAGACATAAAGCTTCTTAGTGAAATTGTCTAAGAATTTTTCGTACATTCCAATACTGATATACGGTTAACAGGATTTTTTTTGACGCGAACTAATTGATTCGCCCCTAATGGTCAGGCTATTTCGAACAAAATAAGTTAACAGTGCCAAGGCGCTGCCCACGCACTTTAATAGTTAACTTTTTAACTGTATCAAATAATGGTCCGTACACTAGGCAGTGCAGGAAGCGCAGACTAAAATAGTGATTTTTTTAATTTACTTTACAGGTATGCATTTTTTAATTGCTTTTCAGGAGAACAATAAATCATATAGATAGAAAAATTAATCAATATTCATTGTAGTTATACTACAATGGTTAAATTTTTATAGTATGTCAGAGGTAACATTAGCAAACAATTGAAAATAACCTATGCATGGGGTATTTTTCTTGACATATAGATCTTCTGATAGGTATAAGTGTAAATCTAGCTGTCATACTAATGAAATGTAATAGACTTTCTTTTAGTATACTTTGCAAAATCACCATGCAAAAACTAAAGAAGAACATCGTTGACAAATCCTGCAAATTTATTTTCAAAATGCACGTTCTGTTCGCCAAACTTATGGAGCCCTTTATGAAGTTGAGGGTGTATATAATTACCCATCTGAGCAGCAATAGAAGCCATCGACGCTGTAGACGTTAGTATGACAGGGGACTGGAATTTATCGAACCGACGTCTTTCTCAGCAACTCGGTCTCTGCAAATGCTGAGGAAAGATCTTGGCCTACATTCATATAAAATCCAACTGGTAGAAGAAGTAGAGCCAGTGGACGATTAATTGTTTTTTTTTATTTATCATGTCGTTGCTCATTATTTGAAGGATAAATAGTTCCAGCACTACGGTGTAACATGCCATACAGCGCGTGAGACCATCACTTTGTTAAGCCAAACTTTGGTGTCCGAATTATCTCAAAAAATGGTAATACGAGTTCTATACAAAGATAGTGTTCGGGAATATTATTGATCCGTGTGACCAAAGAGATAGTAAGTATACAGATGGTTCACGCTACTACGGATCAAAATAAATAATTTTGACCTTAGAGGAATGTCTGTTTCCGATTTGTGGAAGAAGTGGTTTTTCGCCCTACATACAGAAATAACTTTATCTACATGTCGGCACTATAGATATGACTTTGCTGATGAACTTTTTATTAGCATTTACGACAATACATCTTAATTGGTTAAATTTAATGTTAAGGAGTTACTTTAAATAAGTTACATATGTAAATAAACTCAACATATTATTGTCGAGCTTAAGTACCTTTTTCAAAGTACTTTGTAGACCTAAATGTGAAATATATTACATGTTAATATGCAATAGCGAAGCATTGCCGGGCCCACTAGTTTAAAAATATTTTTACCTAGGATTAAAGCCCTTTAAAAACCAAGAACATTTTGCTTTGGAAGTATACAGTTTTATTCAAAAACAAAAAAGTTACGTATGAAAAGATGTATTTACAGCATCAACACTAATATTTTTTCCTGTTGTTTGCATTATTATAGAAAATCATTGCATACTTCTAAGCGATATCGAAAAAAATTAAATACAAGTTATTGCATACTTTTTAGCGCAAACATTGTTTTTAAACATGCGGCTGAAGATATTCAGCGTTACCAATATTCAAGCAACGAAATTATAAAGATACCTGGTCCACAATGAAAGTATTAATAATAAAATAAAGACTTAATGTTGCACTTGTATTCTTCCCATGCAATTTGCATCACTCAACATTTGTGCGAAATGTACGTGGATCAGTGCTGGGAATGACTAACCGAAATGAAAAATTATTGCCAAACTAGAAAGTAGTGAACGGACCTAAAGTTGCGCCAATATTTGCTGTAATTACATACATATCTTTGCTCTTTTTTGGGATTTTATTTGTAATACAAATTATATTTCGTCGGTAACTAGATTAAAAATTAATTATCTCGAGAAAACTTTTAATTTTTTTTTCGATGTCGTTAAGACTTTTGCAACAATTTGAGCTACAAAGTATAGAATAATTTTTATAAAAATTTTGTATCAGCGCTATAAAGTATGCAATAATTTGTGATAATAATACAAACAACATAAAAAAATGTTTTTGTTGATGCTATAAATACATCTTATCATTCGTAACTTTTTTGTTTTTGAATAAAACTGTATACTTCCAAAGCAAAATGTTCTTGGATTTTAAAGGGCTTTAATCCTAGGTAATAATATTTTTAAATTTTAGGGGTAGAAATTGCTCTTAATGAGACCATCATTACAAGATGATGTCGTATGTCAGCGACATCTGTAGGACAAACTAGCGGACCCGGCGAACTTAGTCTCGCCCCAATTAAATGCCTTCTGATAAACTCAGCAGAGAGTGGTATGATTAACAAAGTTTTTGGATTAGTTTTCTGCCGCAAAAACGGCTTCCAAAATGCGAAAAGCCAACGTTTTATTGGCTGCACGAAAATCCGTAAAATTCTAGATTAATCCCGCATACTTCCAACGATTTGCCTTGCGATTTATTGATTGTCATTGCCAAAGCCAACCGAATGGGAAATTGGAATGGATGATCAGTTGGTATAATCGGAATTCGTAAGATAAAGACTTCCTCTTATCTTAATTTGCCTTGATGATCGTAGGTTTATCAGATTCTTGACGGACAGCCGTGTACCGTTGCAGAATTTCGGGTTATTCAAATTCAATACCACCTTCATTTGTATATTATGCTGCATCTTCATCGGTCAAGCTATAAACAGATTTTACGAATACAGTTCTCCAGCGATTTTACTTTCTAAGCTATCGATGTCTTTATTCGTCGCTGCTAGTACATGCCCGTAAATTAATCCAATCGTTATTTTTATAATTTTGTGCAATGTGATGAGTTTCTCTTCCGACGATGTGAACTCGCAAAAATTAGCAGTGAACGATATCAATACTGTCGAAACATCAACACGAATTTGGCAATTGCCAAGCGCCAGCAGTTGTCTCGAGAATTCAGCAGACGATGGGAGGTTCTTCAATGCGACTCTTATGTTCTTGGTCAATTTTAACTTCTTGACATTGACGACGATTTGAAGCATGGTTTAGGTAAATCAGCAGCAATAGATTTCGTGAGCAAAATTATAGCCCCACCAAATCGTTTAAAATCACCTCGTAAATCCTTCATCGTTCGGTCAACTACTTCCAAAGCTCGTTTATTCATTATCGCGCACTCATCGCAAATGTTGATTTTGCATTCTCGCATCAATTTCGCTGTTGCCGAATTCTCATTTTGTACTTTGGCTTTTTAACCGTGAGACGATTCATCGACAGTTTCAAACAGAAATTGCAGTACGACTGCCTTCCAAAAATGTGGCAGCCATGCCAGAGGATGCAGAGAAAAAAATGTCTTGCCTGTCAACAACCTTCATCAGCGAATCGTACACGTTCTTGTACTCGTCATTTAACAGCGTCACGTTTGTTCGAACTCTTTCGATCAGCTTATCTCGATTTTAGTCTTACACCCGTTAAAATTGGCGATCGAATGCAGTTTGCATCGAACGATGTGGCGCTGGCATTCCCAATATCGACAGCAGATTGCCGCAGGATGAGAGCAAACAATGTACGAATTTGAATCGCTGAAGCAGAAACGGTCGCATTGGTGAGCATTGAGTCCATTTTCGGGCACATTTAAATTTCAGCAAGCCTCCCGAAATGCGGCGCACAGAACTCCATCCTCAGTAAGCAGGGAATTGAAGGATAGCAAAGATATAAGCATATACCTTGGCGTTGATGAACTGTGTATAGTCTGACTAACTATTTCACGACATTAACGTCATCTAAGATTTGATCGTCAATTGGATTGGATAACTTAATTTTTCACACGGTAACTCATTTTCTGAAAAAATTATCGAATTGATAAATATTGCATAGGATATCAATATATATTTTTATCTAAATATTTTTTATCTCGCTAAACACTCCACCTTTTATCCGAAATTTTCTCGTTCAAAATCATCAAATCATGCGAAAGAATTTTCTATTTTTCCATACGAAAAGCCATTCCGTAGCAATTACACACAAAATTTCATACAAAATAGCTATTTTTCAAATTTCCCGACTGTTCCGAAGGATTTTCTCAAAATTTATTGCAATTACGAAAAATTGGAAAAAAAAAATTGAGCAAAATGGGCCATTCGTTCTCGCTTGATGAATTACTATACACTTCTAACACCATTTTTATACATACAGATTTCACAATAATTTGAAATTTTCCAAGCATCACAACGAATTCGAAAAGTCATTTCGGAATGATTATACACAATTTTTCACATTTAGATCATCCAAAATTTTCAAATCATACATCATATCATATTTTTAGAGTTTTTCCTTAATTTTCCGAGTTTTTCACCTTGAATTTTTCTATTTTTCCATTCGGAATAATTATTAACTGTTATATCGTCCAAATTATCAATTCATGCGACAAAATGCAAAATTTCGTCGAAAAAAGATAAATAAAATTTTTAAAAATTTTCCGGAATTTTTCAACTAAAATTTTCTATTTTTCCAATCGAAAAGCCATTACGGAACCATTGCACACAAAATTTTATACAAAAATTCAATTTCCGATGCAAATTGTTTCCGAAAAAATCCGAATTTGTCGAGTTTTTTCAGAATTTTCCGAGTTTTCCACCGAAAATTTTTCTATTTTTCCATTCGGAAAGTTATTTCGGAAAAATTATCTGAAAAATTTTCACTGTTACATCGTCCAAAATTATAAATTCATACGATAAAATGCAAAATTTCGGTGAAAAAAATGAATACAATTTTTAAAATTTTTCCGGAATTTTCAAAAAAAATGTTTCTATTTTTCCATTCGAAAAGCCATTCATAACAACTGCACACAAAATTCTATACAAAAAAAGCAATTTTTGATTTTTCCAATTTTCCGACTTACCGAAGCATTTTCCGGAAATTTTCTTTTACATAAACCTTCTCCTGACAATTACGAACAATTGAAATTTTTTTTAGCAAAATCGATGAATTACATTTAAATTTTTTTTACACCATTTTTATATATATAGATATTTCACAATAACCGAAATTTTTCAGCAACACAATCTTTACATCGTCTGAATTCATCAAATCATGCGATACAACAGAAGATTTCGTCGAAGGCATCCAAATCTTTCGATTTTTTTTCTGGAATTTTCCACCAAGAATTTTTCTATTTTTCCATTCGAAAAGTCATAATTGTTCGAAATTGTTCACATTTACATCGCCCAAAATAACCAAAACATACGATAAAATGCAAAATTTTGTCGAAAAAAGAAAGAATTTTTTTTGGCATTTTCCATAATTTTCAACCAATATTTTCTATTTATCCATTCGAAAACCGTCAAAAATGTAGTTTGTTATTTTCCTCAAATCAGGCGATGAAATGCAAAATTTTACCGAAAAGATTCAGATTTTTATTTTTTTTTCGGAATTTTCCGGGTTTTCCACCGAGAATTTATCTATTTTTCCATTCGGAAAGTCATTTCGTAATAATTATCCGAAATTTTTTGCAGTTACATCGTTCAAAACTATCAAATCATACGACAAAAAGCAAAATTTCGTCGAAAAATAGAAAGAAAATTTTTCGAATTTTTCCGGAATTTTCCAACTAATTTTTTTATTTTTCCTTTCGGAAAATCATTCTTAACACTTGCACTCAAAATTTCATACAAAAAAGCAATTTTCGGTTTTTCCAATTTTTCGGCTTTTCCGGAGGATTTTCCCAAAATTTTCTTTTACATAAACCTTCTCCTGGCAATTACGAACAACTCAAAAAAAATTTAAGCAAAATCGGTCCAACCGTTCTCAATTGATGAATTACTATACATTTTTGCCACCATTTTTATATATATAGATGTAGTACTCGTCGAAACCTATACACCTATGCCTTTGATTTAACGATTGAGCCACAAAAAAAAGCAGTGATAAAATAACGGTTTTGGCTGTTTTTCCGGGGGTGGGGGAGGAAAAAAAAATTTGTATGGGGACCGACCCGGTCTAATGCCCATATACGATTATAGCTTTAGCCGTTTGGTCTGGGCGATGGTACCAGTTTTCCCTAAGTGTTCGAATTTTGAAAACCCCATTCGACAGTTTTCTAATTCTATAGGGTGCAATTCTATATACATTTTCGTAACTCGTACCTAAATGTAGTATTTGATCTGGGTGATGTCATCAGTTTTATCCCTTTTTCGGTATTTGTACAACTTAAAAACGAATTTTAAAATTTTTAAAACCTTTAGCCTTTTATTACCAGTTGTACCCCTTTTCAGTCCTTTTTACCCCTAAAAGGTAGAATTTCGAAAACCCTACTTGCTTCGTTCCCTTAGCCGTTTGGTCTAGGTGATAGTAACCCATAAAAGTACAAGTTTCCAAAAATCCGTTCTTAGCTATTAATTTGACCGACAAAACAATTTTTTCATTTGGGGTGTGGCACCGCCCATTTCCCAGCGAGACGTAATCCCTTATGTACCATTTACATATGTAGCAAATCTTATCTTCAACCCTTTAATGGCTCGTGAAATATGACCGATTGAAATTTTGGTTTGTGTGGGCGGTGCCACGCCCCTTTGTCTAAGTATGTTTTCATGTAGCCTATGATAGAGGGCCTACGGATAGTACTACACAGTGCCACGCCCCATTGTATAACTATGTTTTCATGTAGCCTATAATAGAGGCCCTATGGACAGTATCAAACAAAGAAAATATAATTGCAATCGGACCTTTTATTAAGCTGAAATAATAATTTTTTAAAAAAGGCGTGGCACCGCCCATTTTCTATAAAAAAAAGTTTTTTTTTACTTATGCGACCGATATACGTACCAAATCTTGACTTCGTACCTATAATGGTTTAAAAGATACAGCCATTTTAAAATTCCGGTTGTATGGGGCGGTGCCACGCCCATTTTACCCCTTTGCAGTCCGAATTTCCAAAAATACCTTCTTAGTGCGCGCCTAAGTCATAAAATAAAACTACATTAAAAATTTCATGGTTCTAGCTATAGCTGTTTGGGCTGGGGAGTGATCGGTCAGTCACCTAATCCTTTTATATATATAGACGATCAGCGTCCAATTCTGAGATCTGTCCGTCTGTCTGTCTGCCTGGCCACGCGATTACAGCCGTAGTTTAAGAGACATTGAGCTAAAACTTAGACCGAAAGCTTCCATTCTATAAGCGGAGGTTAAGTTCTTAGATAAGCAATTGTGCAGTACGACTATCATATATTTATATCATTTTACTGCTCAACACCATAAGTACTTTTTCGTTTCATACCTGTTCCTATAATGTCATATTACCAAACCTGTTAAAACTTTAACATACTACGGACATACATTCGATTACATAGATATTTGTAATCTAACATACATTCATTACATTCAATAATAACATGAATGTAATTCTCGGCTGCAAGATCTTAAAATGCTCCCGTATATCAGTTCTTGGTATAATGTTACATTTTAGACACTGCAAAGTCATGGGCCAAAATTGAGCGGTGGTTAGAGATATGGCTTAGAATCTCAGGGTCCATGGTTCGAATCCCCGTTCAAGCCAAACGAATTTTTTTGTTTTTTTGTGCTATTCTCAACTTTTGTAGTTTAAGCTTTGGTTTACTAATCAACAATTTGTATAAATGTTAATGCAATAGGTGAAAGTGAGTACGCTGCCTGTAGTAGCCCAGCAGTGGGCGGAAAGGTAGATTTGTATGGGAGGTACCAGAAGGGGCGTGGCTAGGCTTTCAAAATTGTTTCCAAAACTTTATCCTGTTATAGCTTTACTAAATATAGAATTTGGGGACGATTCCGTAGGGTGTATTGATATTATTACTCGATTTCTAAAGTGGGCGGAATGATGTATTTGTATGGGAGGTACCAGAAGGGGCGGGGCCATGTAGCCCATTTGCAATACCGTAAGTAGTTTTGAGAAAATAATAACTCGTGAAAAATTTCAAAACATTTGGTTGCGTCTTTCGAAAGTTATCGTGCGAACCAGCCGGACAGACAGACAGACAGACGGACATGGCTCAAACGACTTAAAAAGTCATGAATCGAATTTGGTTCAAAGAAACCTAGGGTCTAAAGTCACTCCTTCCATGTGTTACACTTTTGGCTGGTATCAAATAATATATACCTTCATCCCTAAGGGTGATGGTATAAAGACTGGTGAATGTCATGATTTTTGTAGTTTTGGAATGACTAGTTTAGAGTTAGAGAAAGAGAGTTTGCACTGGAATGAACGATTGTAGCTTAGCTGATTTAGCTTAGGTTTAGTTATGCGTAGCTAATAAGTCATAATTATTTTACTTGGTGGCAATTCGACGGTGCAGATCTAGTAAAATTGTGCAACAAGCTACTTATCAACGAAACTGTACAAAAATTAATTCCGGAATATTGTCTAAAGTACAAGAAAATTATATACCTTTTGCGACCAGAAAAGAAAAATTTTACAAAATTAATTGCGTGATTACTTGACCATGTAAGCTGGGAAAAGTTCAAGACTTCACAACATTCCCGAAAAACCGAAAAAAATCTTGCTAGATCTACCGTCAGAAAAATATTTTTTTTTATTTTTTTTTTGGCACGAGTTGCGCGAATTATCTTTGGCAAATCTTAATTTCACCATTGGAAATGTGGAGTCCAGCTGTATTAAAGAGATTGCCTTAATACTGTTTTACCGGCAAACTATATAACGCTAAAGTCACTGCGGATCATATATTACCTACCAGAAGGCCTACACTGGAATTTTTCTCCAAAGGAATAAATACATCAAATCTAAAATTTGTATGGTTACGCTCGAAAAATCGATTGGGCATGCAACTCTTCCTTCTGTCGCTTGAACCAGACACTTGATGTAAAAGTTACCTAACTGAGGATGGGACCGGCTCTTTATGTATAAAATTCTCCGACGTTCAGCTTAAGCCATCTTTAACCAGCCATCATTATTTTAAGAAAAACCACAAGATAAGATTTCACATTTTTTTATTTTTTTTACGATAAGCAAAACTTAATTATTAATTTGAACAAAACTTAAGCCTACGAAACAACCAGAAAGAGTTTAGCTGATCAACGAGGCCTCGGAGTTCTACGGAATTTGTCCGAAATTTGGTGAGTGAAAACACAAGTTTTTAAATTTTGCTTATTTGTATTTGGTTTGTGTAAATTTTGGTGAAATCAAAAGGAAATCAATATTTCAATTTAATATGCGGAAAGCCACAAGAGAATTGAAATACTCATTAATCAACTTGAAGCAGTAAACACAATTGACTTATCGAGAAACCTTAAATCTTAATTATAACAAAAAAATTTGAAATATTATATTTTTTTAATTAAACTTTTAAGTAATAGTTAAATTAAGTTCTAAAAAGAACCAATTGTCACATAATTTAATTCTGTAGCAGATTCTGAAAGTGAAAATTCTAATAGAAACAATGTTAAAAGTGCCAAATTTACTTCCACTTTTGTTCAGCACAGGATTGATTATAGGAGTATAAATTGTAGTTATGTTTTCATATTCTTAACTCATAAAATTAAATTTAACATTAATTCTCTTTTCGAAGTGCGTTTGCCATTATTTAAATTACAATTAATATTAGTATGTTAAACTAAAATATGCATTTTTTTTCTTTCTATCATTTTTTTACATAACATTTACGATTACAATTAGCCACTGTTACGAATAACATTATCTTCACTGTTAACTATCATTCTCTATTTTAACTATGTTAAAAAACTAATGTTACTCCCACACAATGCGGTTAATGTAATAAGTCTGCTCATAATATGTATTATAGAATGTTAAGAATGAAATATAGAATGTTAATCTCTGTGAGAACCATATTTTTCTGTTAAATTAACATACATTTCAATCACAATGGTAGGTAGTTATGTGGTAACCTTGTCAAATTTGGGATCTTAGTTTAAAATTATCAGCTACTGAGATCAAGGTAGGGAAGGGTTCAGATGCTGGATCTCCAATAACAACTGCAGTATTATATTTATATGGATTAGTAACCTATGACTGACATTGCTTTGTTTCTTTATTTCAAATATGACCATACCATAGTTGTTTTGTCATAGATAAGTCCATCTCCTGTCAATTTTTATTTGTGTCCAAGGTTGTATGTACAATTACAGATCGAAGGGGAACCCGAATCCCCCCACCCGACTGAAGCTAGCATAGCAATGGCTCCAGAGTTCTGCTTTGCTGTGAAAATTTAGTTTTGTAACATCTTTCATACATCCTCTATTCAAAACGTTAAGACCATTAGTTAAAGTTAGGCAGTTCGTCTGGTTATTTGGTGTAATCAAATATACCTTTGAAAACAGTTTTAAACAAGAATTGCATTTTGGATATTACACAATATCGGTCAAAATTTACTTCGACCCCACAATTACAGTCGTAGTTAAGGAGCTTTAGAGCTGAAGTGTGGTATGCAAGCTGCTAAGCTCTAAGCTGAGGTTACTTTCTAAGATGAGTAAGGTTGGACAAAAAATATTTCCACCTCGCATACAAACTTCCTTCATAGAGCTGAAATTTGGTATGTAAGCTTTTTTCCTCTATATTGAGGATGAGCAAGATCGAACTAAAACTACCTATACCTTCCATACAAACTCTCCCTTAGTTGCTGTGTCCGTCTGTCTTTACCCCCGATTACAGTCGATGTTTAAGAGCATACTTAAACTTAATGTCCCTTTACACCCCAATTACCACTCTTGCTATTTTTAGATTCACAACTAACGGCACCTACTTGTTTATTGACGAATGCGAACGTCACTGTTCAAAAAGCTTTTCTAGACATGCCGATTGACTCGACACTTATACTGCGAAGTTGGTATCGTAAAATATCAAGGGTAAAGAAAGAAAAATTTATTTTCTTTATTTTTTTAGATGACTGGAGACAGGAGTTGAAACTGGGATCTCCCGCATGGTGGTCGTGTTTTCCAACCATCATGCCACGGCCGGTCTAATGTTTAAGAGCTATTGAGCTGAAATTTGGTACACAAGCTTCCATCCTTAAAGCGAAGGTTAAGTTCTAGGATGAGTACGATCAGATAAATATCACTCCCACCTCTCATATAAAGACCCCCTTTTAAGGGGTGTTCATCTGTCTGTTCACACTACAACAGCCGTAGTTAAAAAAGCCATTGTTCTGAATTTTGGTATGCAAGCCTCTATACCTCAAGCAGAGATTAAATTCTAAGATGAGCAAGATCGGACAAAAACTACTCTCACCATCCATACCAACTCACCCTTTTTGAGGATTAAAAATTGCAAACACAATATTCAGGTCATATAAAAATTCAACCTCAGTAATTGACATTTCAACAAAGGCTAAAAGTAACTTCTAAATATCGCACAAATTCCAAACTACATAATCTCCTTATTAGTTTTACTGCAATCTTAATCATACCTGGTTTAACCCATTGTGGCCCAGATGGGTAAGTTTCTACCCCTGACTTTAAAAAGAAATAACTGCGAAACAGAACGTAGTAATAAGTATTTAGTGACATAAGTTGACAATTAAGAATGTTTACTTCGCTTTAACACTAAGGTGTACCCTGCACAGAATTCCCCACTCCTTGAGCTAGCACAAACATTACACAGTACAACACATGATTTTGGAACTCAATTCTGAGAACTGCACGTGAATGAAGAAGTTCTGCATCATTCGTTACATGCCATAATAATTTAATATCGATTTTAAGTTAGTAAGTATCGTATAGGGGAATTTCTCACGTTTTATGCTCTTTTGTTTGACATAACAAAAATACTATATGGGGGCGTATGATTTCTAACTTTACTTACTTAAGTGGTCCATTATAACTTACGAACGTGGTTCATAAATTTGAGACCTGAAGTATTAAAAAATTCCACACGCTTCGGTCTTCTGCGTATGTTCTCCAGTTAGTCCTACCAGATTGATGGCACGTCGCCAACCACTTGGTCCCTTCCAACGGAGTTTGGGTCTCCCTGCCCCGCGCCTTCCTTCAGGTTCGCCTTCAAACAACTTTCTCGCTGGAGCATTTACATCTATGCTGGCAACAAGTCCAAGCCATCGTAGTCGTTGCATTCTGACTCTTTTAGCTATGTCGATGTCATGGTAAAGCTCATACAGCTCATAGTTCATCCGATGGCGAAACTCGCCGGTCGACACACTTCGGATTTCACTTCGAATAATCCCACGTTTTGTGTGTCCATTGTCGTAAGCACCCATGATTCGGCAGCATACAACAGAACGGGTAAGATTATCACCTGGTATAGCTGTTTCTTAGTATTCCGAGATAAGGTGGTGTTACTTAAGTGCTGCCGAAGTCCGTAGAAACATCTATTTTCTAGCACTATTATCCGTTTGATTGCTTGGCTGACATTATTTTTCTTATTGACGGAAGATCCGAAGTAGGTAAATTCATCTACTACCCCAAAAACGTTTACGATGCGTCTCCATCGAAAGGACTCTTTGTTCGTCGAAATTATTATTTTTGTTTTGTTCTCATTAATCGCTAAACCCATTTTTGCTGACTCCTTTTCTAGTGATGAGAAAACTGCAGTAACATCCCGCAGATTTCGGCCAATGATGTCGATATCATCGGCATAGGCTAGTGACAAGTGGTTCTTGTGGAATATGGTGCCAGACATGTTAACACCAGCTCTTCTCATCACCTTCTCCATAACTATATTAAATAGTGTACAGGACAATCTATCGCCCTGCCTGAGACTTTTTTACGTGTTGAATGGTTCAGACTGATCTTTACCAATCTTAACCGAGGATTTGGTGTTTTCCAAGGTACATTTGCAAAGTCGAATCAGCTTTGCAGGAATACCAAACTAAGACATAGCCTTATAGCCTATTCCTTATCAGAGAATAGAAGGCAGCTTTATAGTCGACAAAAAAGAAGTAGATTTAGCTGGTCAAAAGCCGCACTGATATGGTCCAATTAATTTTTCTACAATTGGCTTTAGACGTTCACATAATATGCTAAAAAGGAACTTGAACGCAATTGGTAATAGGATTATTCCACGGTAGTTTTTACATTCACTACGATCTCCTTTCTTGTATATGAGACCTAACAGACTGAGACTCTTATCCCCCGGGCATGCCCTGCTTTTGGCCCAGATATTCTACATGAGCTGATGCATGCTCCTAATCAGCTCCTCCCCGCCAGCCTTAAATAATTCAGCAGGGGGACCATCGGCTCCAGCAGATTTGTTGTTTTTAAGGCGGGAGATTGCCACACGTATCTCGCTCTGGCTCGGAGGTAGACAGTTAATACCATCGTCATGGAGTGGAGCGGGGTCTTCTGGAGTGGTGTCCGCAACCAGAAAATTTTTAAAATGATCTCTCCATATCTTCAGAACGTTATCCGGGCCCGTCACTAGCTGACCATCGCTGTCCTTGCAAGAGGGCAACCCTGTTCCACGTAGCCTTTCGTCTCTTCTTCCTGTGCCGCGTTGTCATTGGCTGCAGTTTAGCCCTGTATACAGCATCCGTCTCCCTCGAGGCATTGAGATATTTATCGTCGTACCAGGCATCATCTTGAGACGGCTGTAAGTACAAAAGTATGCTTCTCGCAGTCCGTTCTATGAAGTCGGCTATATATTGCCACTGCGAGGTTATATTATCAGGGGTTGGAGCAGTCCGTAGCAGTTGAGTTAGGTGGTTGGAGTAGGCGTTCGCTACTTCTGTGGTCCACAGTTTAGCGATGTGCGGCTTTCGTTGTGCCTGGTTTCGTACGTTTTCCGCCATGCCTAGCCTTGTGCTCAACTTACCTGCGGTAAGGAAGTGATCGAAGTCAATGTTCGCACCCCTGATCACTCGTACGTTCAGAACACTACGTGATCTATCTGATTCCTCGTCAGTTCATCTGGAGATAACCAAGTTGCCTTATGAATATTTTTAGAGTCGAATCTAGTGCTGCTAACGACCATATTTTTTGCCGCAGATAAATCAATCTGACGAATTCTGAAATCTGCAGACTGAATTTTCCGACGGTAGGCTCAAATGCGGTCTCCCTGCCAATTTTAGCATTAAAATCGCCTAGTACAATTTTGATGTCATAGCTGTCATTTCTAGGCTCCCGTTGAACTCGACTTTGTCCTCATCGCTTTTCTCTTATGTAGGAGCATAAGCACTAGTCACATAACTTTTTAAAATTTTTGCAAATAGGAAAAATGGCAAAGCATAGTCGAATAGAGCATAAAAAATTATTAACTCCCATTATTTATTTTTTTCCGAAATTGCAAAAAAGTTTCCGCACCAAAAGCAATTACTTTTTTTTCAGATCATATAGCCATTCAAAGTCTTTCTACAAAGATTACGTCATCACATCAGCGGTTTTTGACGTTTTGCTTTGTTGTTGTATTTCTTCACAAATCTGTCATAGTTATTTCAATTACAGGGTTGCCAATTTGCTGCAATACATAATTTTTTCACATGGAATCTTAACTATATTAACTAATAGTAATATTGAGGTGGCAGTCCAGTTCTTTTTGATACTTGGAGCGGTGTCTGGTGTTCTGACCATACTGTAAACAAAAATAATTTCGCCACACTACAAAAGTCATTGTCCGGCTTAACAAAAGAAAATTAATGTTTTCTCAGACATTTGGTCAAAAAACCATCAGCTATTCAGAAATTTCAGCGGGCAACATCTACGCAGAGCGTGCAATTTTAATTTTGCATATAAGTGTTATTTGGAAAAACTTTGTTTTGACTCTTATGGTGGCTATAAGTTCACACACCAGCTTGAACCTTGAGACTAAGTGTAGCAGTCTCTTGCCAATCACAAATCCACATCCTAACTCGTGCTTGTCCGCATTGCCAATATAGTAGATGTCGCACGTCTTCATGCGCGTGCACCCATGTCCTATCCACCGGATTTCCTGTAAAGCGGTTATGTCAGCCCTGTATTCTTCGAGGACTTCCGCCAGTTGGATGGAGGCACCAGGTTTATACAGTGGTCTAACATTACAGGTGCATATCCTCAAATCATGATCCTTTATACGTTTGCGGTGGTCGTCAACATTTTTGGGAGTCCATTTTATTCTTTTCCTACTTTTTTTCATTGCAAAAGTTCAAACGTCGGTGGCGGGATGCAAGCCCAACGCACTACGTCGCAGTTTTCTTCTTCTGCCATGATTTTATTACAGTCGCCCATTCCGAGTCAGACGCTGACCAGGGTACCGCTCACTCTAAGCCGAAGTACCTGGGTTTTAGGTTTCACCCCTCACAGTTAGCCGTGCTCTGGCGGATGTCAAAGGCACGTTTCCAGGCGTCACCACGTGGAGGTACTCCGTTCGCAGTAGTACCACGAATACGGAGCTCTGTGAGTAGACTTGAAGTGCAATTGGCAAGGATCACTCTGGGTTTGCCAAGTTAAACCGATCAGAAGCGTTACCTTACATCACACTACCTTGCATCATACGGTGGCGTATGATTATCATAAGTAATATTCCACGTAAATCATACGTCACGGATTACAACAGTTTTATTACAACTGCTACAAAATAAACACAGATCAAAATCATTTGAAGAATGGAAATGTGCAAATGTTGCTTATGTAGGGAAACGTTATATGAACAGATTGAAGAAATTGTAATTCTGAATTTTTTTAAATTTATTTCAGCTAAATCGGACTAGTGGTTTTCGAGTTATGTCAAACAAAAGAGCCTAAAACGTGACAAATTTTCCTATACAATACTTACTTCAAATTGATATTAAATTATTATGGCATGTAACTTGTAACTTCTCTTTGGGGCTGCATTCACGTGCAGTTCACGTGCAGTTCTCTTGTAATACATTTTAAAATTACTCAATATTTTTCTCTAATCAGGATAGCAATACAACTATATTGCTAGCAATAAGTACAAAAGCACACACAATACATCGAATTCCATCGAAAGCTAAACGAAATTAAAGCAACAACAATATTTAATTACGCCATTTGTTACGATTGAAACAATTTTGTAAAATTAAATTCCTGCTATTCAGTGAGCGTAACAATATTTGATGGAAAACTGCAAACTAAACAAATATCTGTGCAAATGTAAAATATGATATCAGAGATAATGTAAACAGCAATTAAACGATGTCGTTGTTGTGTACAATTTGTTGTGTTAGTAAATTAACACATAACCAAGCACACACGTTAAACATCGATATATCTTTTGAATAACAATGTTTGTATGTTTCTGTGCAATCATTGTGATGCTGCTACTGTCGCTGTTGGTAGTTTTTTGCTGCTATTCCAATAATCTGTTAGTTGTGTCTAAATGTCGGACATTAGTGTTACTTACTCAGTCGATTAAATGTAACTGTTAAAAGGCAACGAAACACCAATTGCAGTTTGTTTGCTTTTGTATTATGTTCAAAAATTTCCCTTTAAAACAAATACTCAGTAAACTGTAAAATACTTCATGTTTTGTGCATGTGCAACAATAGAATTGTGGTGTTTATTTAAATATTGTTTTTTTTATAAAGCTTTTACATATTTATATTGCTTTCAAACATCAATATTAATACAACAGTTTATTCATTCCAATAGCTCTGCGTGTTTATGTTTGAGTTACAATTTGCAATACAAACATTATTTTTTTGTGGCTATGTATACATATGAAGCATTTAGGGTATACGAGCAAGTGTCCATACAACAATTAGAATTTTATCAGAACGTTTTTTGCTATGATATGAAGGGCAGGAAAAACTTTAACATACGCTCAAATTTCTTATAAAATTCAATGTCAGAATTGTTGTAGACTCTCATAAGGCCGCAGGAAGTCCAACAAATGGACATTTTTAAAATCATATAATTTTAAGCGAATATCACCCGCACGTCAGACCACTTTAAACAAGTTTGGCGGTATCCATATGTACTATACATGTTGACAAACACAAACGGTATATGTGACCAAACAAATGCTTCTTTACATAGAACAGCATTTTCATAATATAGAAAAATATTTGTGATCTTCCACAAATTATTATGCGCTCAAATAACATAGAAATATGTGGGATGCAAATAGCAGCACAAATGAAAACCCCTTCAGTTATTGGCTAAAATATCTGATGCAATAATATTTATGTATGAACACAATTTAAATAAATATATGTGGATAACATGGAGAAATTTTGAGTTGTAAACATACATAGGTCATCATTCAAATGGAAAACAAAATGAAAAAAAAATTATGTTTCCTGCGATTTTTGTTTTGTTTTTAAAAACGGAACAAGTTTTCCTCTAACAACTTTTTTTCTGAGTTACAGCTAAACAAAAAGTGGCTAATATTTCAATTTTCTTTCCGCAAGTTTCCAGGATTACAGAAAAATTTAAAGCTGGTATTTTTGTTGGGCCTCAGATTAAGCGGCTCGTAAAAGACACTAAATTTGTCAAATCAATGACTGAATTCGATGATGTACCATTGTGCATCACTTCGTCACAAAGGAGTCTGAAGATGAACTCGTTATGGAGTTCGAAACGCGTCATCCTAGTGCGTCAGACTGAATTTGACCAGAAAATATCAAACAATAAAACACTTTTCTGATCGTTTAGCCAAATTTGATGTATCATTTGATACACTAACATAAATTAATATAAAATCAATACGATCGAACAAAACTAACAAACAATACAGTTTAAAAAATTTTATTTTGTACGAAATGCAAAGAAGACTTTAAGATATTCTTGTTAGAATTGCTAATATGTATGTGTCAGAAATACCACGTCCTTGCTTTGATAAAAACTTACTTGCTTAGTTTAAAAATTACTTTAAAATGTAAGTTAATAAAAGCAAAGTACTTTTATTGTGGTAAAACGTACTTTTCATAACGAACAATTTACTGTACCAAAAACTTCAATTTATTGTACCGAAAAGTACATAAATTGTACCAAAAAGTGTAATTTATCGAGCTGACTTTGAATACTTGAAATTTGTTACACTTGTTATTACTTTCCCCGAATGTTAAGATGAAGGTTTTTTTTCCTGGGAAAAGTAATTTCCAGGGAACTCATTTTCCTGTATGTAAAATATTTATTCTTAACTTTGATTAACCATTTATTCTAGAGCAGCTTCAACCGCTTGCTTTTAGCGATTGGTACTCATGTTCACTCATTTTTCTCCGTTTATCCTCTAAAAGTGTAAATTTCATATCTTCCATATACTACCACGGTTATGTCATAAAATCAAATTACTTGCCATTTATAATGATAAATTTTTTGGCCCTGTTTGCCTCTTTTTACCCGATAAGGCTACAAATTTTCAGAGAAACACGAGAAACACATCATATGACGCATCTACGTCACCGAAGGAACCTACATGCCAAAGACCACACAGAAAAAATTTCGTTGCAGTCGGTTCATTTTTTTTTGGCCCATATAACTGAAAATATTTCCTCATATAAACTGAATATATACTAAAAAAGGTATGTTCATTTGAAAAAAAAAACCTTGCCATTGACGCCAAATTTCATAGGATATTTACAGAAACATAATCGGTTCACGTATTAAAGAGAACATCAATCACCGACACAATGCAACTTATTTTGTATGGGACCACGTTTTTGCTGCCTATAAGTTATGGACCACTACACATCACCTCTCGTGACAGCTTTACAGAAAAAAAAATCGGTTCACGTATTGCTGAGAATTTTATCACAGACAAAATGCAACTTATTTTTATACCATCACCCTTAGGGATGAGGGTATATATCATTTGATACGAAAGACCAAATTCGTTTCAGGACTTTTTAAACCTTAACGGATCGGTATGAAAATTCACCAGTACTAATATTTTTCAAAACAAACTTATGGGATTGTAAATGGGCTGAGTAGCCCCACCCCTTCTGGTACCTCCCATACAAAATTAACTATTTTTGGATAATTAATATTTCTTTCATAACTGCCATACACACCTTCGCAGGATAATTATATTTGGTCGGATTATTTATCTTGCAATAGTAGACGAACCGTATGAAAACCGAAAGCTTTGCCACACCCCTTCTGGTACCTCCCATACAAATGACCGAATTGACCCTCATAGTTTTACATACATATATTTTTTGTTAATAAACTGAATTCACTCAAAAATTAGACTCGGGAATGAATATGGACTATATCGGTTCACGCCTTCTGGTACCTCCCATATAAAATGACCTATTTTTGCAAAATTCATATTTCTCCCAAAACTTCCAAACGGACACTTGGGGAGTATTGAAAATTGACCAAACTCACCCCCATAGTCTTACATACGGATCTTTTTTGTAAGTACACTGAATTTAACTATTTGACACACCCCTTCTGCTACCTCCCATACAAATGACCGAACCCACCCCCATAATCTCACATACTATTATTATTAGCCTTTAAAACAACTTGACACATATATATTTATATCTTAGTGCCTAAGTCAGAGGCCGAAATGATCAAAGATTTCCATTCGCTTCGATCTTGTGAGCACCGTCTCCAGTCAGTCCTACCAAGCAGCGTCAGTGATTCCTCCACCTGGTCCTTTCAACGTAGTCGCGGTTTCCCTCTTTTGCGCCGTCCTTCGAGGTCTTGATAGAATACCTTTCTGGAGTTTCCTCATCCATTTTCACGACATGGCCTAGCCAGCGTTATCGGTGCACTTTGATTCGCTTGATGACATCAGTGTCGTGGTATAACTCGTACAGCTCATGGTTCATCCGAATCCTAAACTCGCCGTTTACGCAAATGGGTCCATATATTTTGCGGAGTATTTTTTCTTTCAAACACCGCCAGATCAGCTGCATCTGCCTGTGTAAGCTTCCAAGATTGGGAGGCGTACAACAGGACCGGTAAAATTAGTACCTGGTACAGCTGGACTTTGGTGGTTCGAGATAGGGTGGTGTTTATGAAGTGCTCGCGTAGTCCAAAGAAACACCAGTTGGCGAGCACTATTCTCCGTTTTATTTCGAGGCTGACACTGTTGTTTTTATTCATGGCGGATCCAAGGTAGATAAATTCATCCACTACCAAAGCAATAGTTTTCAACGTTCACGCTGCGTCCCCAATGGGTGGACACTTTGTTCGGTGATACCATTAACTTCGTCTTGTCCTCATTCACTGACAAACCCATTTTCGCTGACTCCCTTTCAACTGATGAGAAAACAGCTGTTACCTCTCGCACCGTTCGACCGATAATGTAGATATTATCGGCATATGCGAGCATGTGGCTCTTATTAAATATGGTGCCAGACATGTTAACCGCTGCTTTTCTTAACACGTTCTCCATCACTATGTTGAACAGCATACATGACAAACCGTCACCCTGTTTAAGACCTCTCGTCTTATCGAATGGTGCAGATAGATCTTTTGGTATTCGTAAGGGTACACCGGCAGAGACGATTATCTTCGCAGGAATACTGAACTCAGACATGGCTTCGTATAGTCGATGCCTGATGGACTATCGAAGGCAGCTTTGCAATCGACAAAGGGTTGGTAAGTGTCGATTTGCTTCTCATGGGTTTTCTCAAGAATCTGCCGTAGTGTAAATATCTGATCCGTCGTGGATTTTCCTGGTCTAAAGCCGCACTGATAAGGTACAATCAGGTTTTCCACAATTGGCTTTAGACGTTCACACAGTATGCTAGAGAGGACCTTATACGCAATCGGTAAGAGGCTAATTCCACGATACTTTTTACACTCACTATGGTCACCTTTTGTAGATTGGACATAGCACACTGAGATTCCAATCCTCTGGCATGCTCTCCTGAACCCAAATGTTCTCTATGAGCTGGTGCATGCTCAAAACAAGCTCATCTCCACCCGTCTTAAACAACTCAGCTGGAAGACCATCAGCCCCAGCGGCCTTATTGTTCTTTAGGCGGGATATGGCAGTTGTTATCTCAGCTTGACTCAGAGGTGGACACTTGATGTTATCATCCCGGATTGGTGCACAGTCTTCATCCGCCAAGTTTTCACACATCAATAGGCTGCAGAAGTGATCTTTATATATTCTCAGTACGCTCTCGGAGTCAGTAACGAAATGACTATCCTTGTCCTTACAGGAGGGAAGACCTGTTCCATGTACCATACCTTTTACCTTCTGATAGAATTTTCGGGCTTCACCTCTGTTCCTGTAATCTTCAATACACACATTATTCCGCTCCTTAAGCTGTCGTTTTTTTTCGCCTGAAGAGTCGAGTCGCCTCCCGCCTCTTCTCCCTGAACTTTTCATGAACAGCTCGCGTTGCCATTGGCTGCAGTTACTTGATCGGGAGATATCCACGTTGCTTTGTGAATGTTTTTATAGTCAAATCGTGCGCTGCTAATTACCTTGTTCCTTGCTGCAGAGAAATCAATCAGTCTGATTCCGTTTGGCGATCTGTCAGTATGCAGACTAAATTTTCCGACTATTGGGCTAACGACATTCTCCCGGCCTATTTTGGCATTAAAATCTCCCAGCACGATTTTAACATCATGGCCCGGGCTACGGTCATATGTTTCTTCAAGTTGGGCGTAGAATTCGTCTTTGACCTCGTCACTTTTCTCCTCCGTCGGAGCATGAGCACATATCAGCGTGATGTAGAAAAATTTTGCCTTAAGTCTTATGGTGGTGATTCGTTCACTGACAGGAGTAAACCTAGAGACCAGATGTCGATTCTCTTGCCGACCACAAGAGACATACATATCTTTTTTTTCAAAGTACACTGAATTCAGTAAAATTTTGCGTAATTTGTACGGTTATGAAGATTTGATTTAGGAATGAACATGGACTATATTTGGCACACCCCTTCTGGTACCTCCCATATAAGTAACCGATAGTTCCCCTTTTACATACATATAATTTTTGTATGTACATTGAATTCACACAAATTTTGCCAAGGTAAGCGATCATTAAACGTTTATTCTAGAAAAACATCAGACACGTTGTGCTGCCCTAATTGAACCTTCTGTACAAATAGGTCAAATTTTTACGTTTTTACTCTACATGCAGACAAAAAGTAATACATAAGTAATTTTATTTTAATTAAAAATCTATTAATTTCACTAACTCAAGACTTAAACAATATCTTATATTGGGTGATGGTATTTATTAGTCAGTTTAGTTTACCTGACAGAAATTTCTGTACTGGTTATATATATCGATGGTTTGTGGAATGTGGGCGGTGCCACGCCCGTTATAAAAAATTTACTATATTCGTAAGGCACAGTTCGTAGGGTCCTCTATCATAGGCCACATGAAAATATAATTAGGCAAAGGGGCGTGGCATCGTCCACACAAACCGAATTTTGAATCGGTCGTATCACACGAGCCACTAAAGATATAAAGATGCGGTTATCTATGAGGTTATGGACGGTGCCACGCCCCTTTTGAAAAAATCTTTATATCGGTCATATAAGTGGAACGACTGCAATGAAAATTTTACATTTGCATGACTGACTGAATTTCGAAAACCCATTGGTGTAGCTTCCTAATTCTAAAGGGAGCATGCCCATGTTAAAATTTGCAATTATACCAGTTTTATCCCTTTTTCGGCCTTTTTACTCGTTAAGGTACGATTTATGGAGTAATTTAAAGGAAATAATTAAGTTCTGACAACTAAAGCTAAATAATTTTAAAATTGTTTACGTATGAAACAACAAATTTATAACGTTCGGATTTTAACTGCATTGCTTTTAATCTCAAGTTGAATAATTATAATTATCACGTTCCTTGGCAAAATTCTCAAAGCTAGGAACATCCAAATAAACAAAAAAAAAAACAACATCAAGGGGGCCGGCATTGAAAAAAAAAATGTAGATGACTGGATGCGGGAATCGAACGCGGAATCTACCGCATGATTGTCGCGTATTCTAGCCACTATGCCACGGCTGGTCACGAATAAAAAATAATTGAAAATTTCAAACTCTCTTATGGAAGAGACTTTTTCCCCTTCTGCAGTAGAAATTTCCAAAAATACCGTCTTCTCGAACGTCAACGCCATATTTTAAGTTCATAGCTCCAACGGCTCCCAATTGATTTTATTGTTAACCATTTAATGAATTTATAGCTATAAATTTCTGTGCCAAATCATTTTAGTTTAAACTAGTGGGCCCGCAATGCTTCGCTATTGCATATTAACTTGTAATATATTTCACAAAGTACTTTGAAAACGGTACTTATGCTCGACAATAATATGTTGAGTTTATTTACTTATGTAACTTATTTAAAGTAACTCCTTAACATTAAATTTAACCAATTAAGATGTATTGTCGTAAATGCTAATAAAAAGTTCATCAACAAAGTCATATCTATAGTGCCGACATGTAGATTAAGTTATTTCTGTATGTAGGGCGAAAAACCACTTTTTCCACAAATCGGAAACAGACATTCCTCTAAAGATCAAAATTATTTATTTTGATCCATAGTATCCGTAGTAGCGTGAACCATCTGTATACTAACTATCTCTTTGGTCATAAAAAAAACATTTTTGTTATGCCTTCTCCTATTGAACGCAAATGACAATTCCGTTTTAAGCTTCATGCCTTTGGCCATAAGAACTTATTTTGTCATGTCTTCTTCTCACACGGATCTAAATTATTCCCTAATACTATCTTTGTATTGAACTCATATTACCATTTTTTGGGATAATTCGGTCACCAATGTTTGGCTAAACAAAGTGATGGTCTCACGCGCTGTATGGCATTTTACACCGTCGTGTTGGAACCATTTCTTCTTCAAATAATGTGCAATGACATGATAAATAAAAAAAATCAATTGATTTTTTGGCTCTAGTTCTTCTACCAGTTGCATTTTATATGAATGTGGGCCAAGATCTTTCCTCAGCATTTGCAGAGACCGAGTTGCTAAGAAAGACGTCGGTTCGATAAATTCGAGTCCCCTGTCACACTAACGTCTACAGCGTCGATGGCTTCTATTAGCTGCTCAGATGGATCATTATATGCACCCTCAACTTCACAAAGGACTCCATAAGTTTGGCGAACAGAACGCGCATTTTGAAAATAAATTTGCAGATTTGTTAACGTTGTTCTTGTGCAGTCTTTACATGAAGATTTTCCAAAGTATACTGAATGATAGTCTATCACACTTCATTAGAAAGACAGCTAGATTTACACTTATACCTATCTGAGTTCTATATGTCAAGAAAAATACCCCATGCATAGGTTATTTACAATTGTTTGCTAATGTTACCTCTGATATACTATAAAAATTTAACCATTGTAGTACAACTACAATGAATATTGTTTAATTTTTCTATCTATATGATTTATTACCGGTTCGCTATCCTGAAAAGTAATTGAAAAATACCTACCTGTAAAATAAATTAAAAAAAAAATCACTATTTTTAGTCTGCGCATCCTCAACTGCCTGGTGTACGGGCCATTATTTGATACAGTTAAAAAGTTAACTATTGAAGTGCGCAGGCAGCGCATCGGCACTTTTAACTTATTTAGTTCGAAATAGCCTGATCATTAGGGCGAATCAATTAGTTCGCGTCAAAAAAAAACGTGTTAATAGTATATCAGTATTGGAATGTACGAAGAATTCTTAAAAAAATTTCACTAAGAATTTATATGTCTAAAATCAATTCATAGTTCCCGCTGAGAAGCATAAAGATTTCAGGTAGAGATATTTTTTTAGCAATGAGCAATTATTCAGTTACTTCAGACCTATGGGCCCCGGGTCTAATTTTTACCTACCATTCCAATGTTTGGAGACCAAGACGAAAAGAATAGTATATTTTTGATTTTTTTTATTGGGATCCCGTCCAATATTCTGAAAAATTATTATTTCTGTATACCAAATCTCAGAGGCCATAAATTTTTAACCAATACATAGATTTGTTTCTGTAATACCTCATTTAGTTTGTTGGGAAGTCAGTTTTATGCAGAAGGTCTCAAAAAATATATATCTGAAGTTTTTGGTTTGTGCTCATTTAAAAACAAAAAAAATCTTTATTTGAAATCTTCATGCTTTCCAACGCATACCTCTGATAGTTTATGAGATATAATTTTCAAGTTGAATGGGCGGTGCCACGCCCTTTATCCAATCACAACCAAATATAGCCTGGGACTATCAACAGGTCAACAGTACCACTTGGTAAATTTTTCGTATCAATCGATCTATTAGAAAAGCCGTTAGAGCGATTTTTGAAAAGGGGGCGTGGCACCGCCCACTTCCATCCTGGCTGTAATTAATACTGCTCAAACAACATATATACTAAATCTCTACTTCATACCTCTGATAGTTAATGATCACAATCACAACCAAATATAGCCTGAGACTATCTACAGGTCAACAGTACCTCATGGTAAAATTTTTCGTATCAATCGATCTATTAGAAAAGCCGTTAGAGCAATTTTTGAAAAGGGGGCGTGGCACCGCCCACTTCCATCCTGGCTGTAATTAATACTGCTCAAACAACATATATACTAAATCTCTACTTCATACCTCTGATAGTTAATGAAATATAGCCTTTTTAATTTTCAAGTTGTATGGGCGGTGCCACGCCCCTTTATCCAATAACAACCAAATGTAGTCAGGAACTATCAAGAGGTCAACAGTACCTCATGGTAAAATTTTTGTATCAATCGGTCTGTTAGAAAAGCCGTTTGAGCGATATATGAAAAAAGGGGCGTGGCGCCGCCCACTTTTTGAAAAAATAAAACTTCAAAATCAACTAACCATCATCACTCCTCCCTGTACCTTCTCTAAAAATTTTATGGCAATCGGTCGAGCCGTTCTCGAGTTATGGAGTGACAATCAAAATGTACACTTCTTTTTATATATATAGATTATCCTCCTTATATATAAAATTCTACTGTACGTGTGTTGTGACTGAACTCCTCCGAAACGGCTGGACCGATTTGCACAAATTTTTTTGTATGCGTTTGGGTGGCGCCCCGGATGGTTTAGATTTACAATTCGGTCCAATTGGACAAAGGGGCGTGGCACCGCCCATACAACTTGAAAATCAAAAGGGCTGTATCTCATGAACTATCAGAGGTATGAAGATGAGATTTGGTATATGTGTTGTTGAAGCAGTATGTTGTGATTCATTAATTGCAAGTCATTAATATTTTCGAGTCGTTAATTGCTAAGCTACCAATTAAGTATTTTTGGCATCGTTGCACAAAAACACAACTGAAATTGGAGCAAGTACAACACGAGCCATTCGTTGTTCCAGTTGTTTTCTTGCTCCGTCATTCTGCATGTTGACAAAATAAGGTCGAATTGCATTCATTGGATTTCTGCATGACGTTTGCTTATTACATAAATGGGCAAAGTCATGGGAAAAATGAATGAGTTGAACGCCCTATTTTGCTGATCGGCAGAATTGCAGTTTGGGTTTTTGGACAACGGTGCAGTAATGATAATGTAGGGTAAAGTAAATAAAAAAACGTAGAATAGTCATAATAATAATGGAAAAAAATAAAAAAAAGGGAGCTGGAGACTGGAAGACCGCTATCCCCGCGAGTACTCAACAAGTACTAATTTCAGCCAAGGTGGAAGTGGGCGGTGCCACGCCCCCTTTTCAAAAATCGCTCTAATGGCTTTTCTAATAGAAAATTTTACCAAGTGGTACTGTTGACCTGTAGATAGTCCCTGGCTATATTTGGTTGTGATTAGATAAAGAGGCGTGGCACCGCCCATACAACTTTAAAATAAAAAAGGCTATATCTCATGAACTATCAGAAGTATGAAGGTATATATGTTGTTGGAGCCGTATTAATTTAAACCAGGGTGGAAGTGGGCGGTTCCACGCCCCCTTTTCAAAAATCGCTCTAACGGGTTTTCCAATAGACCGATTGATACGAAAATTTTACAAAGTGGTACTGATGACCTGTTGATAGTCCGTAGCTATACTAGATTATGATTGGATAAAGGGGCATGGCACCGGCCATACAACGTGGGAATTAAAAAGGCTATATCTCATGAACTATCAGAGGTATGAAGATGAGATTTGTTACAGTATGAATTACTGCAAGGGTGGAAGTGGGCTGTGCCACATCCCAGTTATAACTGCCATAGTAATAGTTTGATCGGCTCCACGAAAAGCCCCCCAATGAAATAACCCCCAGGAAATAACCCCCAATGAAATAAACCCCAAAAAATTGGAAATAACACCCAAAAACAGTGAATGAAATAACATCCAAAAATAAATGAAATAAACCCCAAAGCGAAAACGAAACAACCCCCAATATTTGGGAGTTATTTCATATGAAACAACACCCAATGATGAAAATGAAATAACCCCCAATGAAATAAACCCCATCAGCAACAAAATGAAATTATGCCCAAAATTCATAAAAGTCAGTTTCACCAAGGATTTCATAAAGTCAATATGGACCATCAGCAAAGTCGCAAAATTATTGAAATGAATCGTGTGGATAGTAGATCATTGTAGCCCTGCTCTATTTTTGCAGTTCGGAAGACAATTTGCCTTTTACGTTTGGCCTTTACACAACCACCTCCAGTGTTTACAAGCAAATCAATCTCTCAGCTTTTATTGAATTCTTCCTTGTGAAGAACTCTTACAAATTTAAAAAATTTCCATTCTAAGATATCATTCTCAAAATGAAAAATGCTCGGTGCATTTTGTTGATTTTCTATCCGTCAATATGAACACAAATAGAAATATATGTAAACGTTCGAAAGATATTGTAATATATTAACAGGCTAAATGTATTCTTGTAAAAGGCCTATTTTTATATAATTATGTAATTATAACCCCTAAAAACCAAGAGCTTTAAAAATGAAATAACCCCCAAAATAAAAAATGAAATAACACCCAAATTATATACGGTATGAAACAAGCCCCAAATTTAAGAAATTGGTTGGGTGTTATTTCATTGGAGATTATTTCATAATTTGAAAACCCCAAATGAAGAATGAAATAATTCCCAAAGAAAAATGAAAAATGGCCCAAAAAAATTGGGAGTTATTTCATATGAAATAACACCCAAAAATGTATGAAAAAAATTTGGGGAATATTTCATTTCTCGTTTGGGCGTTATTTCATTGGGGGGCTTTTCGTGGAGCCGTTTGATCATCCTCTAAATTCCATATTATATTGCAGTTCGCCTAGAGAAATTGTTAGAAAATTTCACCAATAAACTTTGTGTCTAAAATCAATTCCAAGCTCGCGCTGGGAAGCATTAAGATTTCAGGTAGAAAATTTTTTTGTTGTTTAAATAAGCAAAAAACGAAAACTTCAGATATATTTTTTTGAAACCTTCTGCGGAAAACTATGTGTTGCTTAAAAAGTTATGGCCTTTGAAAGCTGGCAAACAGAAATTAGGTTTTGAAATTCTTGAATTTTTGCCTTTGACGGAAGTCCAATATGTAGGGCGGGATCCCAAACAGCATCAGATATACTATTCTCTTCGTCTTGGTCTCCAAACATCGAATGGTAGCTCAAAATTGGAGCCGGAGCCCATGGGTCAAAAGGGCCTCTTGGATTCTATGATGACCCTCTAGGTACGGGTGTAAAAAGCAACCCCAGATTCGGAATCTATGATGAATTCTATGGAAATTTCACCGAGAAACTATGTATCTAAAATCAATTCCTAGCTTCCGCTGGAGGCAGGAAGATTTTAGCGCGAACTAGGAATTGATTTTAGACATATTGTTTCTTAGTAAAATTTTTTTAGATTCCGATTTT